>JAOXXN010000137.1:22656583-22677030 GCA_026770055.1 Myrmophylax atrothorax
GGGAGTGTCCAAGGCCAGGCTGGACAGGGCTTGGAGCAACCTGGGCTGGTGGGAGGTGTCCCTGCCCAGGGCAGGGGCTGGAACTAGATGAGGTTTAAGGTCCTTTCCAACCCAAGCCATTCTGGGATTGTCAGATCTTTGGTTAATCTACAGTCAAGTCCTATTTAGCTGCAATTTAAAGGCACAAGCACCTCCAGATGGGTTAAAGATGTACCCCAGCATTATCGAACAGCACACTTGGTCTTAAATAACTAAACACCAACATACTGAAGGGGTTTGGTTTCCAATTCATGTTGTTCCAGTGCTGCTGTCCTCACCTCCTTGCCTTCTCCAAAGGTGAATTCATGAGGGGTTTAATTGGTGGAATCAGAAAAATGCTAAATGTGGTAGAGATTCCATTTCCAAGCACAAACCTCAGGACAACCTCCATGAACATACAGACATCAGTTCTGTGGTGAAATCCACTTGCCTCTGTCCCACCCCAAAGGAAAACAACTTGATTAAACAAAACTTTAAGCTCTAAGGTAATCAATCAGCCACTAAAAACCACAGAAAAATTAGCTGCAAAATTATCTAGTCCTCCAGCTGCTCTGGATTCATAACCACATCCTGCTTTGCAGGCTGACTCCAGCAGAGCTGAGATCCATGTGCTGGCAGTAAGGAATGTTAAAGCCAACCAGCCCCACTCCTTGTGCCCGGGGTCACCCAGGACAGGCATCCCCAGCTCCCACCTCCAGCACCCACAGCAGGGCTGTGACACAAAGAGGGGATTTGTAGGACCTGGCCCAATTTCCCTGCCAGGGAGACCTGACTTTTCTAGAAAGGTTAAACCCCCAATTTAGGTAAGTAAAAGTGCACAGGCTATTTTTATTTTTATATTGAAGAGGTGCTGTAAAGCAGCCCTGTATTTCCATGATCTCCTGACTGTCCATGTCAGAGATCCTGAGCAGGTTAATGAGAACCAGAAACCCAACATTCCTGCACAGCACAGCCCCAGCTGTCTTCTGCAGACTTGTCCAGCAGACCCCAAAACCCCATCAAAACTTCAGCTGGCAAGTTCAGTTCTGATCAGAAATAAACTCTGCTCATCCCTAATGCATTTAATTCATGGGCTAGATTTCAAGGTGCCTAGGCACACTTTAAATGTAACAAATATGATGCTGGCTTTCTTTCTCCTGAAGTAAAGAAAAGTCTGATAAGAAGGGAAAAAAAATCAATTTTTGTCATGAGGCAACTTTAAGTTAATTTAACAATATTTCAGGATGACTGCACAGGGATTATCAGACTGTCAGCTACACAAGTTACAATCCCTTTACAGTCTCATGCTGCACCTTGGGATCTGCTCATTGTTCTGGTCTCCTAAAAGTAGTTTGGAAGCCTTGCTTGCACATGATTATTTTTTCTCTGTTTGTCCTAATTTTACTTGAAAAATTATCCCATAAACGTTTCTAAGTAGGATCAGTGTTTCCAATAAAATCAGAAGGTGCTTTGTGCTATGGTGGTGATTTTAATTTTCTTTTATGACCAAAACTTCCGTTTCCAGTAGCTAATTAATTCAGCAACAGAATTTTACAGTTCTGCTGGAGGAAGGAGGGTTTCTTGGAGCTCTCTGCCCTGCAGAAGGCAGAGATGCCAACATTCACCCTTTGTGCAGCTCCCCTTATCTCCAGCTCAGGAATATGTTTTATTTAGAAGGATGAGTAATGCAGACCTCAGTCCCCATATCTGCCTTTCTCTTTTTTAGACTCATGTATGACACCTTCAAGAGCAACGTACCACAAAGAAAATGAACTTGAAAGAAGATGGTCCCATCTATGCAGTAAAAGAGTTTATGTTTGAGGATATTCATATCTTCTTACATCAGTGACACAAAGGATAGAGAGAAAAATCTGCCAGCAATCAGCAATGGAGAGCTGGGAGAACTCTAATCTGAATCCTCAAGGGAAATTTAGCTAGACAAATTAAAGATCCCAGTTTAGATCTTAGCTGGTTAAAAGAGCATAAAAGGGCAACAACAATCAAGTTTTGGGTTTAATGGTGCCCAAAGCCCATCACTTACTAGAATCATTTTATGTCCTAGGTTTGGTTTTTGTTCTATACAGAACCAGACACAATCTCTGCCCACCACACAACCTCTAAAAGCATTTTCTGCCTCATCCTGTGCTTGACCATCCAACTGCTGACCAGACCTGACATAACTAAGCTTTAAAACCTAAGGCCACTGTTGGGTTATTTGTCTGTACCAAGGCTTCAAGCTCATATGGTAAACTTTTGTTTTGTTTTGTTTCATTTTAGATAGTGAAATGATCACAGAATCAAGGAATCATTTAGGTTGGAAAACACCTCTGAGATCATAGAGTCCAGCCTGTGCCTGATCTCCACCTTGTCCCCCAGCCCAGAGCATGAAGTGGCACGTCCAGTCATTCCTTGGACACCTCCAGGGGTGGGGACTCCACCACCAACCTGGGCAGCCCACTGCAATTTTTAACAACCACTTCTGTGAAAGAACTGCCTCCTGATGTCCAACCTGAACCTCCCCTGGCACAGCTTGAGGCCATTTCTTTTGATTTTGTTGCTGGTTTTCCCAAGAGCAGAGCCCAACCACCACCTGGCTCCACCCTCCTGTCAGGGAGAGTGAGAAGGTCCCCCCTGAGCCTCCTTTTCTCCAGGCTGAGCCTCCCCAGATGCTCTTTACAGCACTTACTGTCCAGACCCCTCCCCAGCTGCACTGCCTTTCTGGACTTCTCCAGCACCTCAATGTCCCTCTTGAACTGATGGGCCCAAAACTGGAGTCCATTGATGAGCAGGAAGAGTTGCAACAATCATACAACAGGACAAGGGGAAAGCCACTAAAATGCACGAGAAGTACCAAATATATTCATCCTAACTTCCTACTCCACAGCCTTGAGAACTTCCAAGCACTTAAAGAGACTCTCAGAAGAACCCCAGGAATTGTACTTTGTCAGGATAATACTTTCAGACCTGTCACCGCCCCCTTGCAAGACACTCAAGGCTACATTTTCTTTGGAATTTGCTCACAGATTGGTGAAAGAGGTAACATTTGCTTGGGAGGTTTGTGGCCCTTCCCCAGGAAACGTTACAGAAATTACTTTAGAACACACAAATGGGTGTGAAACCAAGGGGAAAGTGCACACAAAAATGACAGTGTTTAATTTTGGGTCAGTAAAAAATTAAGCTAGGTTTTAAAGTGAAAGAATTCAGGTTTTAAAATCTGCCTTGATGAGAGAAGAGATTTCTATCTAAGCAACTCTGCAGCAAGGTGAGAGTTGTTTTACACACTGATATACCATTTTAAGTGTATTTATCACAAAACCCTCAGTTTTCACGGGGAAATTTAAGTGCTGCTGTTCCCAAACTTTCCCAGTCTCTGTGTCTACAGCACAGGCTCAGTTCACTGGTTTAACTCCATCAAGGGCCTGAGGACATTGCCAGGAGCCACTGCAGAGCCATCCCCAGGAGCCAGAAGTTGGGCAGAAGGGTTGGCCACAGCCAATTGAGCTAATTGAACATATTTCACTTAGCCGGGTAGTTAAGAGCCAGAGATTCCAAGTGTGCTGGTGAATAAAAGAACATCTGCCTGATAACACCCATTTCGTGTGAGTTACAAGTTTCAGAGAGCAATTACACAGCATTTTTGTTTCAAATCCAAATCAGATGTTTAAACCATTCTGTGATTGCACAATTATCTTGTTTTATGAGGCAACCCAAACATCATTTAACAAGATTCAAGTGCCACTGTGTATTTTCAATTTATTAACAAAAATATAGAAGCCAAGCCCCCAAACATGGCAGGGAGAAGCAATGGAAAAGGATACCAAGGCAGTGGTGAAGACAACAGTGTTGGGAAAACACCACTTCCCCACCTTAATGGGAGCAGAGATGCTCCCAGACCCCCTGCTTTGCTGCTGCAGGGTTATTAATCATGCAGTGGCTGCTGATGAAGCAGAGGCAAAAAGGGAAGCCAAGGCAGCTCATTCCCACCAGCTTCCCCATAACTCTCACCTGCTGAGGACATGGGGAGGGGCAGAAGAACCCATTCCACAGCATGGCACAAATCCAAGCACCAGGAGAAGCTGCTGCACTTAAAGCTCTCCTTGATTTTTGGTCCAGTCTGGGCTTCTCATCTGCAAGCCTGGTCAGGCTATGCAGCAAATTGTGAATGCATAAGGATGGACTCTGTGATTTGGATGCCTTTGCCAATCTCAATGATCCTGTGATACGGCAAATTTTTTTCTCACAGAAAGTCAGAAAATTAAAGAGACAAACACATCATTCCTTTATCTGGGTGCTCAGAGACTTCCCATGACCTGTTACAGCACTGAGGGGAGAACTAGGAAAGGATTTTAGCAGTTCTGGGTTCCCTGAGCTGCTTGGGGAGCTGCAGCAGAGCCCAGAGTTTCCTCCCTCGGACTTTATCCAAATGGGAAATTGGGAAGCAGAACAAACCAGATGCTGCCTTGGAGAGGAGAGAGCCGAGTAGACATAAACATAATTCTGTTACTTGGGAATTAATGCTCACCAAAACATATTTCTGCCACATTGAAATTGTAATATTCAGCTTCCAAATCCACAAAACTCATTCCAAGAGTATTCAATACAATTACACTCCTAAAAAAAAAAGCTTTGATTTATCACATCTCATTTATATAACTTCCTTCTACAGTCAAAAGCTAATTTAGTGTTTTCTAACAGAAGATTTCCAGTGTTACTGTATTGAATTAAGCAACAACACTCATAAGTCAAGGCCAACTCTCAATCCTGAAGCAGTTTTGTTGAGCAGGGCCAACAAACAAGATTTTAAATGCTCACATGAACCTTCCAGTTTCCACTCCAGGAGCACAAACACGCTCCATGCAGGAACAACCAGTCACGACCTTCACCTGAAGAACAAGAGCTTCCAGATTTCCATTTCTAAAGTGAATCTCATCCTATCCCTCTAGGCTTTAGCAAGGTATTTTGAGACCAGGCTTTTCCTTAGGAGGTCATGAAATACATGATCCCTGCTATGTAACTTGTGCTGTCAGCAACCAACTGCTCAGTGCAGCTTTTAGTCCTCCATCCCTACTCGGACCACCCATCTTTCCTTCTCAGGATTCCCAAGGGCTGGCAAACCAAAACTCTGAAAAACACCAAACCAGGCTATCTTGCTGTGAAAGAGCAGGAGAAAGCAGGAGCAGGGACTAACAGGTCCCACTGAACAGTGTAGCCTGAGAAATGTGGCAGAAATTGAGGACTGCAGACAGAAGGGTGTTTGGAGAACAATGACAACCTCAAATCTCACACATAATTATAGCCAAAAATAGCTGCTTACTAATTTTTCTGTCACTGGTACTTCTAGTAAAGACCCATTACTCTGCTCAGTTTTATGGAGGAAATGAAATGTTTATGGAAACAAAATAATTTAACCATTCTTCCACATTTAGGAGATTTGAGGTCCAAGAAACACAGAAAACAGTGAAATACGTACTGCATTTATTTTTGTTTCACCACTGAGTGATTTTCATGAGCAGAGTACTCTGGGCTGACCTCCTTTCTACAAGGTTTATTTTCTGTATAGCACAGAAAATAATCCAGCATCACTACAGGGACTGTCCAGAGGACTGAAAGGTCCAGAGGACTGTCCAGAGCTCTAACATTTAACATTGATTTTCTGGACTTTTGGTAGAGGTTATATGAGTCTACATAATTTGCAAGCTCATTTCCTCCTGAGTCATCTTTTATTTACTTTTTTTTCCTCTCCTCTCTGACTTACAGACCTAGCTTTGTGACTAAACAATTTTGGTAAGCCTTGCAATCAACAGGATTAAACAGTGTGTGTTGGGTGAACTACAGACAGAATTCATTTGTCAGATCCCCAGTGCCCTGACTTTAATCAGGGGTAATAAAGCCAGCAGTACTGCTAATCCAATCAGCGAGTCCAAGGAAAGAATAAATTTGTTACTGCAGTTCAAAAACTGCCCTTTCACTGTGCAAAGCAGAACTGGAATGAAATTCTCTCCCTTTTTCTCTCTCACTCCAAAGGTCCCTAATGAACAGAAAAGGGAGGAGGCAGAGGAGTTGCATATCAAAGCCTAGTTGTCCCTTGAAATCTGACTTTAATTATTAATACGTGTGATGTGCTGAGCAAAGGCAGCATGTTTGAGGTCTTGCAAGCTTACACTGCAAAATGGGCTGTTGCAAAGCTGCATCACTCGACACCAAGGAGAATGCCTTCTCAAGACATTCCTCCTAATGAATCGTTGACCTGAATATGGTATTTTTCTACTCTGCTCTGAAAAAATTATTTCAAAATTTAAGCTCTTTCTTTTCCCAGGCAATGGTTGTCTGTGAACAGCTGCTTCTTTAATTCCAGTTGCAGAGGGGAAGGTGCAGCTCAGAGCACTGGGAAGCACAGGAGGTTGCAAGGACTGCACAGGTCACGATGATTAATGGGCACTTGCTGACTCTGCTGGCTCAGAGCAGAGCTAGGAGCTTCCCCAGCTCACCTTCAGCAGATATGGATGGCAGCACTTCTCTGAAGCAAAGCAGAAACTGAGGAGCCTGTGAATTCCAGCTTTAGCTCCCCTACACTGTTCCAGGAGTTGCCATGGAATCACAGAATGCTTTGGGTGGGAGGGAGCTTAAAGATCCTCTCGTTCCAACCCCGTGCCATGGGCAGGGACACCTCCCATTAGAGCAGGTTGCTGGTGGTTACTGGTTTGGGAAGAGCTCTGATAAATATTGCAGTTAGTATTGACATCTTTCTTCCAGTCATTTGTTTCATGTGGATTAGCAGGTTGAAGACTAAAGCCACTCCCTCCTGGTGGGGACAGACTCCCAGATTTTATAATTCTGTGCTTTTCACATGCAACACACACTGAAAAATCCCTTGGTCCTCTCAATGCCAAGGTAGGAGCTTCACAGGCAGCTTAAAGAGGGCAAGGACTAAAATAATAAACATCTAATATGTCATAAATTCATACCAGATTATTTCTGAGAGAACTACAGCAATACAAGAGCACTGTGGACCTCACCTACTTTATGTCATGTATTTCTGCCTACCCCTGACTATTATCTTTGGAAATCTAAACTAAAACAATCCTGTGGCTTTTGCATTACCAGAAAGAAAATTTGTGTAATGCCACTCTCTGTCAAAGGGAAAAGCTTTGTCCCTTAAAGCTCTCCCTATTTCTTATGGTTACAGCACCCTAATTTTCTTCCTCTGGATGATATTACTTCAGTGTAAAACAACTCCTCTTAAGTAACAATTCTGGTCAAATTTGAGATGCTTGATTATACTTGCAGGGATATTTGCCCCAGTATTAATGGGTTGGGTTTTCTTCCCCAACAGGCTCCAATTCTCCAGGCTTTTCAGAAAAAGAAATGGATGTCTGTCTTTCAGCATCACCTTCCACGTGTTGCTTACAAGAGTTCCACAGATATGTGCCCTCTCTTTGTCTCTGTGGATTTTTGAAATGACAGACTCCAAAAATGTGGCTGAGAATGGACAATTCTTTAAAAATTCACTATTTAAGCCTTAATAAAATTTCCTGCCAAAGAACAAATATTTAATTTTTTCCAAGGTAATTTTAAAAACAAACATCAAAAGTAACACAGGTAGGGAGCAAAGCCCCATCTCACTACAACATTAGATGCTCAGATAGTGGTGAGATCCATCTTCTGGACCAGATTTTAAGAGGTGCATTAATTGTTCCAAATCACTAATGAGTGCAGAGCAATGCTGAGATGAGTTTGCATTAGCAAGATGGCAACGCCTTCCTGAGGGTTTTTTTTATTGGAAGCTCCATTCTCACCTATATCATTGTTACTTTGGCTGCATAGGTTGTTCCAGACAACAAAGCAGCTGTTGTAAAATAACCAGTGTTAATACTTTAATTATAGCCACATCATCATTAACTTGTGCTCTCTCAATCTGTTGCCTCCACCTGTTATTGTTAAGTTTATATTTATTTTGTTACAGTATCTGGGAAATAAATTATCTTCCTGTTATGTAGCTTTACATTGCTCAGCAAAACAGGGGCCCAAGCACACACCTTCAGACACTACCAAAAGAGAATAAAATTTTTAAAGTTCTCTTTGAGTTTTCTCTGATGTTACTGGCATGTGATGTAATGACTGAGGAACTCCAGCCTGGAGGTTAATGCATTTTCATAAGGAGAGAAGCAAGGAAGTTCATAAACACTTCATAAAGCCCACAGGCACTGATGAAAAGCAGAATATACATCAAATATAAAACGTTATTCAGGGTGGCAACCTCTTAGCAGGTAGGCACTGCCTATTTAAACAGATATTTTTTGTACTGATGTTGGGTTAATGAAGCAACTTTTGGCAGTTGTTCAAAGAAAAATCACTGTCTCTTCACTCTCTCTCATTACCAGAGCCTGTTGATCACTGAAGTGGAAGCTCTTTTGGTCCTCTGAGTCACAGCAGGAAGCCAACACACAGCCAGGAGCTGATTGAAAGTCTGAGATCCAGACCTGGGATCAGCTCCTAAGCAAAGGTACAGTTTTAGAAACAGTGACAGACTGTCTAGAGCTGCAAAAAGATGGTTGTCACACATGACAACGCCACCACAAGTCCCTGACACCTCACCTGTGAGCTTACCCAGGAAACCAGGGAGCAGCAACAAAAGTTTCTCACATTCTCTCTAGACAACAAAACTGCTTCAAAACTTCCCCAGACAGCACAAAGACTTCAATTAATCTTTACTCTGATAGACTCTTCCAGGGCACATTTGTAAATGGCCTAGGGAATCATAATTAAGCAGTTAACTTGATGAACAGCTGCACTTTTTTGAAAGCAGTCATTAAAAGTAAGGACAGAGTTACCTGCCTCATTGTTCAACAAGATCTATTAGAATAAAAACATGAAATAGCAACCCTGGAGGAGAAATCATTCTTCAGAAAATATTGGATGGTTACATTTGGTTTCCCCACAGAGTTTCCTTCTAGGCTCCAAATTTCTTTGGGAGGAAGGCAGCATCTCATTACTGCTCTTGATCTTTCCAGAGAACAATGCTTGTGATTAGCTAAAGAGAAGACATTTCAAGGAAGTGGGTGACCTCTAAATCCTTCTTGGTTATAAAAATTCAGAATATATATATATGGGTTGCAGCTTCCTGCAATTTTCAATTAAAACATTATTACCTAAAGACTTAAGATGTCACACAGTCACAATAGAGGTGTGTTATTCATACAACATTTTATCTTGAGTGTTTTTCTAATGCTAATTTACAGTGACTCAGAACTTTATTCATTTATAAAAACTATACATCTATTAAGACAAAAGCTTTTCATGCTGCCAAGGTTCAACAACTAAAAAAACCAGTCTAGGCTGGTTCAGTTTTGAAAAAAAGTTGTCTGGAGTACCCAAAGATATGTTTAGTTTCTTTAAAGACAATTGGTTTATCAAGCTGCTATAGAATAGATTAAAGAAAGGTCTCCAAAGGTACAGCTCATCCTTATTAAATATCATTAAAAAATCTATTTATTTTTTGCATGGCCTTCGTTAAGGGTTAATGGGAAGACTCTACTGACTCTGACTCACGATGTTCCTACAGGGCACATCAAAGGAAGTGCAAGGGAAGCATCATCATTATCATCTTTTTAAATCTCAGTTCCCTTTGTGTAACAGAGTCAACTTTAGTGGCATCCAAAGTCTCTCTTCAAATACAAAAGGAAATTAATTCAGTAAAAGAAAAATAATCAGTGAAGAGGTCAACTTTCTCACTAAAGGGACAATTAGTGCCTGATCTATTCCCAAAGTAGCAGTGGAAAGACTTAAGAGCATTTGGATCAAACTGAAGACACAAGGAGCAAAGAAGGCCTGACCTGACACACGCTGCAGATTTGTTTCAATTTATGGTGCCAACAAGCTGAGGGGAAGGAGCTTAATTTGCCTTTGGACAGGTTTGGTTTAAGGTCTCATTTATGCCCCACTGCACTTTACTCAAACCAAAGCACTTGGACTAAACACTGGAGTATCTACCACTGCCATACCCCAGTAAAAGGAACTGTTTTCCTGGAGCTGAGACAAGCAGGTTGCCCAGAGAGCTTGTGGAGTCTCCCTCCCTGGAGATATTCCAGAACTACCTGGATACAATCCCAAGCCACGTGCTCTGGGATGACCCTGCTGGAGCAGGGAGGTTGGACCTGCTGACCCACCGTGGTTCCTGTCAAGTTGACCCATTCTGTGCCAGGTCTGAGAGACTGTGAGCAACGTTTTACAGCCCCAAAGTCTCATTTTCAGTTGCCAAGCTCACATACCCTATGACTTCTCAGAGGATTTAGGTAGCCAATATTTCTGAAAAGCCAAGCTCCAAGAGCAACCTGTTCTTCAGGCAGTGAGCAAGTTACCAGCAAAACAGATACCCCTTGATGGCAAGGGTTAAACCCCACATGAACTGGCACATGTGAGTTACAAAAATAACTTAAGGTAGGGAAATTTGGTGCAATTATTGCTATTTTCATCCAGTCACATATCCACAAATGTTTAACAACGTGCCTCAGTTTCTCTCATAGATCACAAAGTTTATATGGTGGAACGGCCTCTTGCTTAGAGATGAGGAGATAAGGATTTGTCATTAAAAAATAAATGAGTGTACTGGTGCCTGTAACAGCCCTGAGAAGGAAGAGGCAGACAAAAACCAGTTTGGCACTGGGCCCTGCAATTTTGGTGCCTCTGCGGCACTTTGGGCTGACTGAGGAGCTGCAGCAGATGAAGCTCATTCTGTGCTTTCCTCACACTGCAGCTTTTAGTGGGAACTGCACAAAATATCCTCTAAGCTCTAACCTTGGGTGAGCATGAAAGGTTAAACAGGCAAAAATCAGGCCACATAATGAGAGACTGAACGAAGGGAAAAGAAATCTTCCTGGCCAAAGTGTTTTCTGCTTCTGGAGCAGATAACCAGTCAAAGATCACACAATCTGCCCCCAGAAGATAAAGTTTCTGGTGCCTGTTCAATGCAAAGGCTTCTGCTTGTTCAGCACAGTATTTTTTTTTTTGTATTTGTTTCCCTTAGACCTTGGTGATCTTCCCTGCATTCAGTTGCTCAGCTCTATTTCTCATCACGCTGTGTGTTACAAAAGCAACTATTCAGGACTTGGAGGTGCTGAAACTCCTTATCTTGAATTTTAAGGACAGATTACAGTAACCTCACTCACAGTGAAGAGTGTTTTATACAAAGTGTTTGCACCATCAAAGTCCCTGAGAACACCAATGCTACCAAATACAGCACAACAGGAGCAGAGAGAACACAAAGAATCAAAATGTTTTCCTGGCACATCATGCTGGCTGAGGAATACACCAACACAGTACAAAATTTAATTGACACAGGAAGTCTCTGGCATTTATTACCTAAAAAAATTTACATAATAAAATCCATACCTGCACCAGAAGAGTAGGGCAAGCTGCATTTACAAAAATCTGCTTGAATTAACTACTTCTACAATATTTCTTTCTGCCTGGATTGAAAGCTCCTGCAATATTCTGACCAAACCCAAAAGGGAGAGAAGATCTTCCTTGCTTTGGAAGAGATTCAGAAGCCAAACCACAGGGATTGCCTTTGCTTTAGAGAAACAAATCTTCTAAATTTCCATTCCTGGCAAGAATTACAAAAAGTAAATCAACCTCTAAGAGGAAAAAGTAAATACAATGTCACTTCCAAGAAAACAGAATTGAGGGGAAATCATGTGCCCTCTATCAGAAAAGTGAAGATGAGCAGAGTGAGCCCCCACAGGCACAGGGAGGCTCACAGAGCTGTCCCTCTCACAGATGGGGCTGAGCTGGGCACTGCCAGCCCCAGCAGGGCCATCCTGGCAGCGGTCCCTGTGAGGGCAGGACCACTGCCCAGCCAAGTGTGCCATGGACAGGCTGCCACACAAAACTCACCCTCTGACCTACAAATTGTGCCCATCAGTGCTTTGCAGGTGAAAAACAGAACCACAGAAATTTAGCACTGAAGTTCACTTGTTCAGGCTTTGTCTCAGGTTTGTCTGCAAAGGGTTCCTTCGTTGCTCTGCACCGAATCACAGGCCAGCACAGCTCATTGGGCATTTCTGCAGACTGTACAGGTGCAGTGCCCCTCACCTGCCCCTCCTCTCCCACCAGCTCCTCCCAGATGTTCCTCTGAATGCCAACACCAACCAAGGTCCAACACAGCAAAAAAACCACCCCAGCCCCACACAGCAAACAAAACAAAGGCTTTGGCTGAGCAGAATGAGCCAAGAGAGCCCCAGGATTCCTGGCACCCACCACAGTCACAGAAAAGCTCTCTAGGCTACTTTTTAACTAAAACCATCGAAGAAGGCATGTATTTTTTCACAGTACTTTTTTTTCATTCCACTGGTTTTCATTTCCAAGTGGAAAAATCATCTTAAGTAAAATTGTTGCATGTACAGGATCCAAGAACTATTTTTTCCACATCACTGAATCTCAGAGAGATAACATTAAATGTGCTTACTATCTCCAGAGATGAACTTTTTTATTCAGTCCTTTTTAGGGAGGTTAATGTCAGCATTCCTTAAAATAATTTGTAAAAAGGTATTTTATTCAAACATTGTGCTGGGATTCTGGGATTAGCTTTTTCATTTACCCTTCTGAGTATACCACAGGTAGGATTGGGTGTAACTGCACAATCAGGTGAAAAAGTGCTCTTTCCAATGCCTGCTCTCTTCCCCTCTCCAAAACACCAGAGCTTTGGGCTTGCAGGACCAGCAAGCCCTTTTCCAACTGCTTGGATCCATCAGCCTGGAAGCCCCTCCTGGCCCTGCCCCTCTCTGCCTCCTCACTGCTGGTGTCTGGGAGCTTTTTCCCTTTTCTGATGGGTCTGCCCACCAGACAGAAGGTTATTCTGTTCCCACTGCAAATATTATTCATTACCTGTCACCAAAGGCCACCAGCATTTGGGGCTGTGTAAACATAACAATACTTTCCTGAGCAGACACTCACTGGCTCTTTATGGATAAATAGATTTCCTGAATATAGATGCTATCCCTAAAGTAACCAAGCATTAATACAGTGAAATAAGGGCAAAACAATACCAAGTAATGGCCTGTATAGCTTTTACCTATCATAAACAAGAAATGAGGGCCTTTGATATACAAGAAACACTCTTGAAGACTTGAATCCATTTTAAATGGACTTTGTTTAGAGTCACTTTCAAATCCTACTGCTTTCTTGTAAGCCTCAGGACTTCATTTTTAAACAAGGAACCCTTTGTATTCTGTCACACATCCACATAGTAAAAGCCAGATGTGAACTGCAGAGTCTCATTAAAAGCATCGTTGCAAAGAGGTGACGGAAGCTTAGAGGACTTATGGCCAAGCAGGGAGGTCTGAGATTCCAGTAACAGCACAAGAATACATTTTTAGAGAATAAAGCTGTTTAATGTGACCTTTCAAACACATCTAGTGCTGAGAGCACCACTGTTTGTAACATAGTGGTAAGAAATAAAGAAATAAAGACAAGCAGCATTTGCTGAAAATAACTATGGCTCCCAGTCAAATCCGTCCTGTGCTCCCAATTCAAGTTCCAAAGTTAAATGGCTTTAACCCAGATTACAGCTAATACCTCAATGTGCTGAAAATAACCCCAATTTTCACAAATTGCCTTACTGGAGGCCTGAAGTGGAGCTCTCTCTGCTTGGAAAGAAGGGTTTCCACCAGGCACAGCATGGCTGTGGCACGTTGGTGGTCCAGGAACTTGGAAGGCAGTGTCCTTATTCCCATTCTGGGACAGATGGAAGGGTCCAGAGCTGATGTTTCACATGGTTCTGTTTCTCTTTTCACAAGAATCATGTTTACAAGGAATATAAGATAAAATGCAGGGCTCAAAATACATTTGGGATTTGTACTGGGACCACTGTGCATATTGCTGGTAGGGCACTTTGGATGGTAATTAGAAGGATGAAATCTTAACCATGTTAGTGAGATCCTTGTGGGCACTTTCCTGGCTCAAATGCTTAAAAAACCTCAAGCCAACACTTCGAACATACACAGACAAAATTAACATTGCTCATTCAATATCAGCCTAGGTAGGACTCCAAATTTTGCACCTTTTAACAGTCAAAGTATTTTAGCAAAACAGTTTGCTCTGTTCCTACAGGACACATAAACACTGATATTTCTGTTCTCCTAAATATTCATTTTGTTTTAAATAAAGCCACATCACCCACTTTCCTTCCCTTTATCAGAAGCATAAAGAAGACATTGCACCAGAGAGTAATTGGGCAGATTTAGCAATTCAAACTTATCTCTGCTTTTAGGAATGATGTAAGTGAATTTAATCCAGAAAAACTCTGTCATTAATATGTGCTTACAGGCATTTCCTTGAGCTTTCAAGTTTGCAGAACAGTACGAGTTACCATATCAAAACCTGAAGCACCAGACAGGGAAAATGTGAGTTGCAAGGTCTATGATCAAACATTAAGATAAGGTGAGAAAAAAGTTTCATTTTCATGTATGTAAGTTCATTTTTCTTTAAAAAATAAGTGCTAATTTTACCAGCCTTCTCAGCACCACTGTGTGACTCTCCTTGTAGTAATTCTACTCCCCATGGGTGAAAGAGATAAAGTCCAACTCTCTTTGTGACAAACAGAAAAAAAGTTATCAGTGATGAAATATTTCCATCTGGTAAACAAAGTACCAAGAAATATCAGAATCACTGTCAGCAGCAAGGCAGAGATTTCCATTCAACCTTTAGCTTTGCTCCAGATATCTCAAGTACTTAACATTTTCTTTCACTTCACACAAGGCTGCTTGAAAGGGAAAATAATTCAGCATTGTCTACACAGAGAAAGCACAAAACTGTATCTTAATACAGCAAAGGATTTTTTGTCATTAAAATGACTCTTTCCTAAGTTTCATATACAAAAACTGTCTGGAAAGTACTGCTATCAGGAGTGACAGAGAAAAAAGAACTACAGGGATTTAACTAGTGATTCAAGTCCAAGGGAGATAGGGTACACAGAAATTTTAAAATGAAAATCCTTGCCTTTTTTTTTTTGTGAGTTGTTATCTAAATCACCCCTTTTAAACAAAAAAGCAGTTTCCTGGCAGCTGTGTATCAGCCACTGCATCGTTATTGTTGTTTGTTATCTGCAGCTTGCACAGGCAAAGTGTGGCAGTAACATCCCCCTGGCCTACAGCACTTGCACCTTCCAGTCTGCAGGTCTCTGCAGAATTCTGCGATAGCTGGATTGAAAATGCTGCGCAGGGATGGGAGTCCTGCCCCAAATGGCTGGACAAATTCCTCCCCTGAGACTTCCCCAACTAGAGAGACTAATCCTGGAGCTAAAGCAGAGCCAGGGAATGCTGTGACAGGGACAGATCTCCACACACAGCACATGGAAGGGAAGGCTCCTGGTGCAGGGTGCATATCACGGGGCAGAACAACAAAACACTGAGCTGTTCATTCCACCTGAGCCAGAGAAAAGGTCCATTTACTCCTGAATACATCCAGTGTTAGACACGCAATCAATGCCTGTAATTAGCTGCTAATTATAGGAGCTAGGAACCAGTCATGGCATAGTCACTCAACAACTGAGATCATAATTTCAAACAAAAGTTCCTGTAGAAAAAATATTTCTGAAAAAAGTGGAGTATTGGCACTTTCCAGTGTCAAGCAACAGCAATTAAAAGCAATTACCAGCAGAGGATTTGCTTTGCTGTGCAATCCCATTCCCTCAAATCTGTGTGCTGGCAGTGAGAGGGGAGGGTCAGGCAGGAGACAAACACAGGGAGCTGAACGGGTCAACTCAATTTATCTGAAAGTCTCAGTGGATTTCCAAAATAAAGCATCTTTATGAAGGGGGAATGTGTCAGCCACACACAGGCCTGATGCTGAGTATGTTTTAGCTTTAGAAAAGAAGACAGGAAAAAAAATCAAGGATGAAGCACAAAAGATTATTAGTTCTGGTGATTGTCAGGCAGTTGGTGAATTTTCTCAAACTGACAAGGTGGAAAAAGTGAAGATCCAAAAAAATGTTCACAACAATAAAATATTACATGGAGAAATCAAATGTGAGGACAGACCCTGCTGCAGGAAACAACAGGGAGCAAACACCTGACAGTGAAGAAAACTCCAGAACAAGACCCATCCAGTCCCTGGGGTAGCTTTTAGAAAATTAATTGCTTGAGATTTGGTTTATCAACTTCATCTGCATTTTTCTAATGCTTATTTGGTTTTGCTCAAAACAGGAGCCAGTTTGCTGCATGTTCTTACCTAGACTTAAAATTATAAATCTGCTTTTCCACAGAAACTGAAGTTCTAGGCATGCCAATTATTTCCTTGGACTGTTACATATATACTTTTGAATAGACAAGTTAACTAACAAATAGGTTAGATGTTTTAATGAGATCTCCAACTCCTTTGGGGTTTAAGTGCAGTGGGGAGAACAGGCTTGCCATGGTTTTGGTCTGGATATTTTTGAAGTGAAAAAACCTGCTGTATCTTCTTTCACCTACCAGGTACCCCATCACCATTCTGGGAGGTGAACTGCTAACCTGCACATGGTTTTCTATGTTTTATTTTGAGTCCAAGTGTTGCAATTTCCCTGGCTCATCCCCACTGGTGAAACTCCCAGTGTGGGTAAGTGGTATTTGCAGCCAAACCTTGATGCTCTCTCCTCTACTGGCTCCTCCATCTCTCCAACATCAAGCACATATTTTCCTGCCTTACTTCACTTCCAAGGTCCCAAAAAGCTCTGCCCCATCAATCAAGGTGTCAGACTTCATTATCCACATGATAAAAAGAAAAGAAACATCTCTCCTTGCATATTGTCTTACATTGTCTCTGACCTTGCAGGACCAGGCAGGGACACAACTGTCCCCGACCAAAACTAAATCACTGCCCACCTTCAAACAAATCCCTGTAACAACTTTGTTACTAAGAAACTCCACAATCATGTCACAGCTATGACAAAACCACATCCTGAACCAATAAGCAGTTTAAATTATCATTGGTTTTCTACCCCCTGCCCACCATCTCTTACATTTAAGGTGTAATTCTGAGCAGTGATAAGCAAAATCCCTTTGTATTTTCACCACTCTGAGGATCTCACCCATAACTGAACTGCACAGCAATGATGTTTAAGTGAAATACCATAAAAACATTAATACTTCTTATCCATACAAGTTAAACAAGAAATAACTCTACTATGTTGCATCTTTCAATAGAGGTTAATGAGCTCTGTATTTTTGTCCCCCAAATCACCAGGAACATGCTCCTCTTTCTCCTTCTGGCCCTCACCCAACCTTTGTGATTTGGCAGTTCTGCATGTTGATATATCAGGAATTTTCCAGTGAACCATCTCAGCCCCTTTCAATATCACACTGAGGGACAGTGCACTTGCTAAAAGGGTTTTATTCCACTTAGTAATATTAGGAGACCAAAAAATATTGCTAACTGTGGAGTACAGAGTATGCTGGGCAGGCAGCGTGCATTAATCTTACTGCCAGAAAGAGTAAGAATTTTGCATTGGAAGCATCTGGTAAAAGCACACCAGAGACCTTGAAATCATGACTGGTGCTCTCACTATGTGCAAAAAAAAAAAAAAGAGTAAAAATACACACTAATTTGATTTCCCAGACCACGTTTGCCCAATAGGAACCATCTGCTTCTATTCATTGACTCCTCTGCACCCTGATCCAAAGTTCATGAATCCAGCAGCAACCATCCATTCTTTGTCTGCAGTGCCTCTGCATTAATCCAAAGCAGAAGATGAAATAAAGAATGTTCAAATGAGCTTTAACAATCGATAAAATTCTTCCATTACGCAGTTTATGGCAAACGATTATCACTCCACTTTGGATTCCCATAATGAGTTACTTTCTTAATAACCTCCTGAGGGCATCATAGAAGAGAGTCAATGGCTGAAAATTATGGGGCAAACAAGAGACAGCTCCACGTTGGTGTTTTATATTCACCAGCAACAGGGATACAAGTGAACTGACTTGGGCTCTGCATCCCGAGTGAGCTCAGCAACTTGAGGGAATGTCAGAGAACAGTAGGCAGAGCTCCTCTCAACTTCCCTCAGCAATGCCCGTGTGTTTTGGTCCTGGGAGAGGATATATTTGAGACATTGAAGTAACAGCAGATAGAGCTGGTGCAGAGTAACAGATTTTCACAAAGAGGAGGAGCTGTAAAAATCCTGTGTTCTGGACAGCACACCATTACTCATCAGGGACAGTAGGAATGGAAACAAGGCCTGTGTGAATCATCTGAGCTGCTCTCGAGGAACACACTGGACCATTCTACATAGACCATAATAATAACATTTGTTATTCTGCACTGGACTTTTAGATTAACTGCCTTATCTGGTTTTATGATGCTGTGCTCGGTGCATTCCAAGCCAGCAGCACCACTGGAGTAAATCACTGCCCCAGCTCTCCACCCAGAAAGCCACAGTATATCTTCAAGGGAAATAAATATTGATCAAACCTCTGCCTAATTACAGACTCCTCAGAACATTCCATTTGCACCAAGGAAATTCTGCCATTACTGGGGAAGACTGTGTACCTGGAAGGAGATCTGCTATCCCTAAAATTAAATTGGAAGAATAATTGCAACTGAAAGTCAGGTTAGGATGAACACTGGCCAATATTTATTACAGCCCTAAATCACATTCTTCTCCAAGTGATGACCAGTGAACAGATGCAGCATTATCAAGTCAAAGCAGAAACAGGAACATGCTGCAATATGCATAAATTCTATGAGATTTTAACTTGATTACTTTTCCTAAAGTTTTGGGGAACTTACAGATGCAATACAACAAATAAAATCTAGAAAAGTTTTCCGCATGTTGGCTTTTTTTCCTCTTTTGAAAGGATGGCAGCCACAAAGACACAACCTTTGAAAAACCATGATATTATTATATATGCACAAGGTTACCAGAGTTTCTAAAACTCTTTCCTGTAACTACCCTTTCTCATTCTCATTAGCTGTGTAAAGGTTGTCAAACACCTCATTACAAGATAAGCTCAGTTTTATTTCAGAAACTGAGGAACACACAAATTAACTGACAGCCCCAAGAACAAATTGGTAGTAAGAAATGAGATCAGAAGCTGCTTTTTGTAATCCCATGGAATACATATCTCAAAAAAGCATCATTAATGAGTTTTCCCAGAAGCCAACCTTTAAAAGTTCATCCTAAGAGGTGAGCAACACAAAAAATCCTAAAAATAAAAATAAGTGGGCATAAAACCTGCAAGATCTTCAGTTATTTTTGAATCCCCAGATACAAGAGAAGAGGAAAAATAACATAGGAAGAGAAAACATTACAAGAACAGTTCAACAGATAAATGTTTTCATATCTCAAAGGAGTTAATAATTTACAGAATGTGAGAAATAATTACTTGTTTAAGCAACCTTCGCACTGGACAATTTTTAAAGCCATCAGAGTTTTTAAATACTGTGTATTGGTTCAATTCTGATTCAAAAAGAAATGTACTTTACTCAGAAAATAAATTGTAGACATGATGTTCTCTTTGAAATCCAGTGTGAGCCCCCAACCTGCTGCAAGAAGCGCTTGGGGGAGAAGCTGCTTCTCCCATTTATTAATGATTGCCCAAGTTGTTATAGAAACCCAAGTGCAGCGAGGCAGCGGCGAGAGACACGAGCCCCTTTCGTGTTCGCTGCCAGAGCCGCTCGTTGCTGAGGTGACCTGACAATGCAGGAACTTGGACATCCAATTCCCTCTTTACAAAGGCACCACAAACCCAGGGCTTTCCACACAACAATGCTGGCTAAAACAAGCACTGGGCTTTATTTACAGTTCACAAATTCAGAAAACACTGCTATCTGCCTTCTTCAAATACCTGTTGCCATTGTATCCAGAACCAGGTTTTCAAAGAGGACATCAAAATGTTTTCACTGGGGAAGTAAAAGACTATAATTGTAAAACAGGCTTTGACTGTACCAAGTGCTTGTGAACTTACAGGTTGTGCTAAATTCACTTTTTATTTCAGTAGGACAATCGAGTGCTCAGTGAGACATTTAGGGGGAGATCTTAAAGACTCACATACACTCCAATACCTTCAGTCAGAACTGCAGCTCCTCTCGGGAACAACTGCAGGGATGAACAGATAGCCTGACTTGGCAAGCATGTTCTTCTTGCTGCCAGCATCAAAAACTACTGGGCTATTTCTCCTCTTCAGAAGGCACAGGAATTAGTGAGGAAAGTGGAACAAGTAGGGCTGTGAAGATGGTGGAGGGTCCTGGGAGGGAGTCAAATGAGGGGTAGCTGAGGGCACTTGGTGCCCTCAGCCTGGAGGAGGCTGAGGGGAGATCTCACAGCAGCCTAAAACTCCCTCAGGAGGGACAGAGGAGGAGCAGGCACTGATCTCTTCTCTTTGCTGATCAGTGACAGGACCTGAGGGAATGGCTGGAGCTGTGTCAGGGCAGATTTAGGCTGGATAGAGGGAAAAGGT
>JAOXXN010000137.1:22702749-22715025 GCA_026770055.1 Myrmophylax atrothorax
TTATTTGGTTTCTATTGCATAAATTTTAGCGACTAATTTGAATTAGTTTTGCAATCAATTTTGGTTTTAGCTGTTGGGGGACTCGGATCTCCCATCAGTTCTAAGCATATGACAGAAAAAGAAAGAAGTTCAATTTTTCAAAGTCAATGACTTGACAGCTGGACTTCACTTGAGACAGGAGCATTTTCTGATAATGTAAAATTGTGATCCAAAGCCAGCCAAGGAGTTCATGACCAACACAAAACACATTAAAAAGTCTCATTTTCTACTCCATAATAATAGATTTTTAGTAAAGTCTTGGCAGGGCACTGTGTCCACAACCAAGTCACACACATTGCAGACAGAATAGTTTACAACTTCCTCAAAAAGAAAGTTAAAGAACTTGCACAAATTTTAGTAATGAAAACCATTTTTAGTGATAGAGAATATATTACCTTCTCTCATAGCTCACACACCACCTCCTGCTTGTACACCCTTGTTTCCACATCTTGACCATCCGACTGAAGGCTTGGACACAGGGCTCTTGGTGTCCCACCAGTGCCAGCTCAAACACTGGGCACACATTGGGCCTGGAGGGAAAGAAAAAGACATTCTTTATTATTTCCAGCACAAAATTTAGACATGTAGAGAAACAGACATAAAATTATGCTACGTAAACCAGTTGGAAACAGAATGGATGCTGCTGTTTGAAAACACTGCAGCTCTGTGCCTTAGGAAGCAACATAAACATACACTGAAATTCAGGCTCCACACAAGTCAGTGAAAGATTTCCCACACATTCAAGGGCAGAAAAGATTTATCTGAACTATTGCTGAGGAAATTGTGCATTCTGTAAGAGCCCCCCTCGCTCTCGGTGCCTTCAGGGAAACACATGAAATTTGTAAGGGGAAGTATCCTTGTTCTCTGCTGATTATTCCTAAAATAACCAGACCAAAATAAAAGTGCTGCTTTGGAGGATGAGATGTAATCTTCACCCTGCTACCTAGCCAGAGTTCAAAAATAGCAGGAGTGCAGGAGGGATGGAGGGTCAAAGGAAAGGTTACATGGGGATGGTTTTGCAGAGATTGTCAACCTTATCCAGATTTCTTTGCCCTGGTATAAATGAGGAAATTCTGTATCGTGGAAAACAAGGGCATCAAACATGCAGGGTCTAACTAAAACCTCAGAAAATGAGGGGCTTGGTTATCTTTTAAAGCAGGAGCCTGTTGTAACAAAATGAAATTCATTCAGTCATTTTTTCATGTAGTTTACAGATTGTTAATGTGATCATTTAATCACCAATTCCCCAAGACAGCCTGGTGAGGGTTTTCAAACTTCAGCCTCAATAACCACAACACAGGGGGCAACAGGGACCTTGTTTTCCCACTCTGGCAACAACAACATTTGGCAGCCAAGTCCTTCCCCAAATTTCGATCTGAGACCTCTCTCCAAGCTAGAGAGTCATCAAGTAACACACATTGTCTGCCACCCTCCTCTCCTCTGTCAGTCCACACAGGTACAGGAACAGGAGCCTGTGCTACAAAACCAGAGGGGGTTGCTCTAATAAGAGGGAACAGTTCCAGCCCAACAGCTGCCTGGTAGTTCCTTAACATCAGCTACACTACATATTGTGAATATCTCATTCAAGATTTATGGTGCTTTTTATCTCAGAGGCTCCCTGTTATGTCTGAACACCACACAAAGTAGCCCTGCTAATAATAGAGCACATCTTTCATCCACAGGTCTTCAAGTAGTTTACAAATACCATTAAATTAAGCCTGTGCAGAGCAGGAAAATGCTATAACCATGATCAATTTAACTGCTGGGCTGAACACACGGAAGAAACCCTGCCTAGATCAAATGCACTCTGCAATATTCCCTGTACTCCATGGAGGCCAGTGGTCCTGCCAAGCCCAGAGTGGGAAATCCAGCCAGGTCTGCCAAGGGTACCACAGCTCCCAGGGAAATGCCCAAGACATCACCTCAAGGTAAAGACCTTGGCCCAATAAGGACATTTCAGTAGAGAAACAATGAAATTTATAAACAGCTTTTAAAGCCAACCACCCCTCAGGAATTCAGGTAGCCAGCGTAAAGGGTGCCACAGAAAAGCCACAACTGTGTGCTCCAGTTGTCCCATCTCAGCATGGAAAAGCAGTGAAGAGTCCATTTGTGCTAGAAACCCTTGTTTGACAGAAGTCAGTCTCCTGAACCAGAATGTTCCCTGCTTCCAAGCTTTAGAGAAACTGCTCATCTCCACCACGTTAAACCACAGTGCCAGGGGACATCCCTCCATGTTCTCCTTCCTTCATTGCAGTCCATTTTCCATATTGCCCCATATTTCCCATTCCTTGGGCCTGCCCTGCCATGAATCAGGACAGAGCACAGTCACAGCACAGTTCCAGACTGCAGTAGATTCCTACAGAATGGAGCCTTCCTCCCATGCCATCTCCATCACTCAGCAATCCTTCCATGTGTCCCAGCTACCTCTTCCCTCTGGAATCACCTCCCTATTTAACATACTCAGCTAAAGCTCAGAGCCATTGTTGCCAAGCCATTCTTAGCAAAGAAGATCTTATTGTGCCCAAAATCTTGCCTGGTTTTTTTTTTCCATTACGTCAGTTGGTCTAATAAAAACCCCCTCGCCTTACTTAGCAACGATGCCTCACTTAGCAGGCTTTTTAAAATGACTCTCCCTCCAGTGAATAGAACATCATGTTCTGATAATTCATGCATATCTCCTTTTATTAGAATTGCCTAAAACTTCCCAGATAAAGGTACTTTCATATGCATCACTCCTCCATAAATAAAAGGCAGAAGCTGACAATTGTTGTAATGACATATTGAGCCCATCCCATAAATTCCTGCTTATGGGACATTGCCATGTTTCCAGGAATAGCTTATTGACTTCTAGGATACGGTTAATAGGAACGAATGGCACTCACAGAACAAAACAAGCCAGCAGCACAGTCCCATATTTATTAAGATTTATTCAAAGTAAGCCATGCCTCCTAGATGCCCTTGGGATAATTTAAAGGCAGATATCAAACCCAATGAAACACTATAATTAAATTGCAGCAATTGCATAACATTGCTGGCAAAGCTGGGAATCAAACACGCCCTCTCCAACAATTCCCTGTGTTCACATCTCCCCACACAGAGTCAACATGACCATTTTTAAGCCATCTGACTTATTTGATACCTTACCCATTAACTCAAGGACAGTGACCTGAACAAGACCAGAGCTATTGAAAGCACAGTTTTGCGCAATGGGATTCTGTTAATCAGAGGCCGTCCAAGACTGACCTGAAGCCTCAAGTGGATGCAATGGGGTATTTAGAGGAGAACAGCTTCATTTTTACTCCCATGCCCTTTGCATTCTGAAAATATTTCTTAATGGGAGTTTAAGTGTTAAAACAAGACAAATACTCAAATGCATATTATGGCCTGTGATTTGATTGATACACCAGTCCCTCAGAACCTTTTTATCCTATGATCTCTGCTAGCCAAGGCTAACATGAAGGCTATTATTAGCTTGTCAGTCTGACTCAGGCAAGGCAGAAAGCTCTCTTAATATTTGCATTAGAAGACTGCCCTTTAAACAAAGACACCCTACACACTTCCAGCTCAAGACTTGAGATTTTAATGAACAGATAATTAGACCAACATGAAGCAAGAGCAGCCTGGGCTAATCCTATGGCTGTGGTGCCAGTGAACCACTGCACAACAGGAAAGTTCAGGAAAATTAAAAGCATCTCCAGGCAGGATATAAGCCATTCCTGTGTTTAGAATTTTAAAAAGGAAGGCAATAGCACTACCATAGAATCACAGAGCCATTTGAGTTGGAAGGGACCTTAAAAATCACCTAGTTCCAACTCCCCTGCTGTGGGCAGGGACACCTTCCACCAGCCCTGGTTGCTCCAAGCCCCATCCAGCCTGGTCTTGGACACTCCTGTTTCTAAAGGTACATCATATCTCTGTGACAGGGATATTTTCTTTTTCTGCCTATGAGCCTAACACCTGGCTCTTGGAATGACAGTCTCTCATTCCACTAATCTACCTTTTTCCAGGTCAATACAAGGAGCCAAAGTCAGGTAAATTTAACAGGAATGAGAGAGCAAAAACATCAACATATCCCTAAAGGCTTCTTTTTACAGTGCAAACTTTAAATGAAAACATTAAGGAATATGAAGCAAAGACTGATTTGTCTGTCTGTTTTTAGGGCTTTCCACAGTGAATGACACCACCTTCTACACTAAGTCAGACAGCTGTTGACATCTCCTACAAGTGAGATGTTGTAGCCTGTATTGCCTCAGCTGACAAATTTGCCTCCTGAACACTATTGATCTTCCCATAAAACAGTCAATAGATGAAACCTGTCATAAGAAGCAACTTGCTGGAATTCTTTCTTTTCAAAACACTAATTGGTTGGTGCTCCTTCCCTTTATGCCACTATTAAAAGTTTAGAAAAGCAAAGTCTGCTGTGCCAGATTTAGTTTGACAACGTCAAGTAAGAACTTTCCTTAAGAAAGCCAAGATTATAGTCAGGGCTAAACTCTCCACTGCTGCAATGACAAGTGATTTTGCTCCAGAGATACACTGATGTTGATCAAAAAATAGTTGTACATTGCTACAGTGGCTTTGGTTACAAACTGCTCAGGCTAGAAAATAGCCTGAATTCCCTTACACCTTCAACCACACAGGCAAAACCTGCCCAGATCTCCAGATAGGCAGGGTGGCACCACAGAGGAGAACAGCCAGCAACATGATGTATGCAAACAAGATTCAATTAAAAGTTTTCTCATTTAGAAAGGAGAAAAAAGGAATTTTTTTTTGAACACAGAAAAAGTCAAATTAGGAAACAGACCACAGAAAGCAAAAGTCCAAAGAACAAGTTACATATATTTATTTATATAGATAGATGTTGTCTCTAGATATGGATTGCTTAATAGCAATAGTAATTCACAGAGCTTGGAATGACAGAAAAGGCTTTTCTTTTTTGAACTGCCAAGCTCCCCTTTCTACCCTTAATCTATTTTCAGGCTCATTTCCCCACATTTCCCTGATAAAATTAATCAGCACTACCAGACACAATTAGGACATCCTGCTCCCTTGACCACTAATCAATCCCTGCTCTCTCCTGATCCTGTATCAATATTTGTGATGTTTATATGCCCTCTGGGACACGGATTGTAAGCACCAAGCTCATTTAGATTAGGGCTCATTATCACTGCTGTTCTCTGGCTCTGAGCAGGAGGGTCCACCACAGCAGACTCTGCTCAGCCCACAGGTTGGTTACTAATGCACTGCTGGGTCTTCCTCACATCCTCCCTGATCAGAGGGAGCAGCTGAAGAGCAGGAGCTCCTCAGTCTGCATCCAGATTAAGAGCAGATCAACAGGAGATGATTAATTACACAATCAGCAATTATAACAACAATAAGATTTTTAGTTCTTACTGCTATCAAAGTGCAGTGCCTGCCATTTGGCTTCTATTTAACCATCCTCTTCCCTCCCCCAAGACAGAACAATCTGCTTGGTTAGCAGCAAAAGCAGAAGATAAACATGAACATCCACATGACTTAACTATGATTTGCCAAGTCACCTTTTTTTTTTGCATTTTAGAACCAGGGAGTGATTTTTACTATTTTTTTAATAGTCATGTAGCCTCAGTCCCCAGCAACACTCAGTTTTACAGTTTCTTCTGCTTCATCCAGGTGTGCCAGCACCACTGCCAGTGAGCAGCCCTGCAAAGCCTCAAGCAGCACCAACAGACAGTTTTACAGACAATTTAGGGACCCTTGTCCTAAAGATCCACCTCTAACAGAACTGGGAAACCATATGGGATATCACATATAGTTTGCATGTACTCGTAGTTAAGACAAAACTAATAAATGTCCAGAATTCAACCCAAACTGAGCTTTTAAAAATGTGAAGTTCTAGAGGGAATGTCCAGCTGGAATGTCACATGAAGTGCACCCACCCCTATCATCATTCCACTGCAGGAGTGTGGAATACAGATTTGCCCAGCAAACCTGCCAGGCACACACCCCTGAGCTGCTTTGGGCAAGAAGGCACAAAGACCTGACACTAAAATATCAGAATAAACATCATTGAAAGTGTCACACCACCTCGTCATAAGGAGACAAAGCTCATTTTGGTTTACAGCAAGTGCCACATTGTTTGACAATGAAATTAGTTAAAAGTTAGTGAAATCTTTAGTTTCATTTTGGCAACCAGTATCTAAGAGTTGTTCACTTCTTTGCTGGTGGTTGCCAGACTTTAACAGTTTCAAGCCAAAACCTCTATTTTGAAAGCTCACTTTTGAAATCACATCTAATACATGTCAGAAAAGTCCTGACCTGCCAACGTTTTAAGTGTTAAAAGATTCCTGGTCTTTTACTCCAAACCAGTAGCTTGATACCACTGATGCAAATGTCCATTTGTTGGAGGGGTTTGTTTGTTTGTTGTTCTTTAAACATTAAGCAATTTCAGAGCTAAATAATTTATGAAGTTAAGGCACATAAACACAGCAACTGACAAGTGTGCATTAGTGGATTACTGCTCAGTGGTGGTAAACGAGGGGAAAAAACAACTCAAACACCTTGATCTTTTGGATTGGAAACTTCTCCTGTGGTTCTAAATAACCCACAGATTGCTGGTGTTATTCTACAGACAAAGAGAAGGACAGGCCTTGCCTCATGAGCAATACAATTATTAGAGATTAGTTTATTAAACTGTATTTTCCACCCTTGATGATGCACCAGTCAGGCAGGGAGAGCACCAGCAATTACAAACACAAGGGTAACCCCTGAAGTGTCTTCTAAGAGTTAAAATGTATGAAATCTTATTTCCTATATGAGGATATTCTAACCTGGAAAGACCAGGCTTAAAATACACAAGCGTTTCATGTTTTAAGAGGATTTTTTTTGTCATAAAACAACACGAAGCACCTTATAGAGCCTCTTCTCAGGAAAGAGCCTGAGATATTAGGATATATTTTCAATATTGAATTGATTTCTGTACATAAAAACATAATGGTTTTCTCTACTAAACAACATTTTGTACCACTTTCTGCTCTGACTTAAGAGGAAAGCGAGGTGTTCCTACTAAAGAACACAAAAAGGTACATCAGCACTCTGAGTTAAATAACACTCCCCTTTTATATACACAAGATCAAATATTCATCCACAGGTCAAAGGCACTGAAATACAGCTCAGTGCAGGCTCAGCTTGTGTACACATTAAAGCACATCATCCCACACCAAAGGCAGAAATCTCAAGTTCACCTCAGGAACAATTAATGATTAGTTTTAAACCAAGACCAGCCTGGAATCCAAAGCAGAAACCCAAGACTACATATGTTCAATCTGTAATTTTAAAATGCTTTGATTTCACAGTAATGAAAGGAAATTTCTTTCTCCTCCAAAATAAATTAAAAGCAAGAGATTTGAGAGAGAGCGTAAGCAATAACAGGCTTGGATTTCAGAGGAAGGAAATCTATTAACTGTGTTCAAAGAGAGAAGGTATTTAGTTGGTGAATAACACAAGTCTGCAACGTGAGCTGTTAACTCTCTGGGAGCCAAAGCATCACTCCCATCACAGGACTCACCCTAAGACTAAGCTTTACATTACAGATAATCCCACCTCTTCTCCCCAGGAGGTTTCTTCTAAGTTATAAACATTTAATAAAAATATTTCATGTTCTCTGTCATATCTAGATCATGGCATGCCTAGAACTGGGATAAATAAACAGCACTAGATATAAACAGTGCAGAAGAAAGAAGCTGAAGCAAAACAACAGGCAGTATAACCAGCAAGCAGAAATACTGCAAACACAGCATATGGACATTAAACTACTGCATAAATAACTAAACTATACCAACATCTCATCATTCGAAACAATTAAACCTAAAAACGAAATCTGACAAGTTCTCCCCTCAGTGTACATTTTTAAAGAGTAACATGAGAAGCCAACTCTCATGAAATTGGAGAGGAGCAGGATCTTACCTACCTTAAACATGCAGATTTAAGAATTTCACAATATACACAAACTACTGTGATCATGGGTAGCAAATTTCTAAACCTCTTGTAGGTGTATTTTGTGATGTCTCTGATATAAAAAGCAAATAGTTATAAAACTGGAAAATATTTCCAGTCAATCATGAGCTCATCTTTGATAAATACAGCAACTTCAGGCAGTCACATTTTATGATCATGTCTTACAGCTATTTCAGAGTTTAGGAGAAAGTCTTGATCTCATTTTTCTCCCAAAGAGCAGGAAAATGCCATAAATCAGGAAAAGTACTATACCAAGATGACACTCATTCATTATCTTTAAGTCTCCTGACAGTGAATATACCAGGGGAGAAAAAGAGGGGGAAAAGAGCCCTTTACCATCTGTTAAAAGACTAAATTCAAAATTAATTTCCCTCTAGGAATTGTGAAACAGAAGCTTCAAGTGCAAAGTCTCGAGCAATGGGATTGTGTGCTCAGTGCTGACCAGCAGGAGCTCTATCTGCTGGCAACACTCCGTAATGCACAGCCTGGAAAGATTATCTTGTCCAGGATGATGTTCACAAAGATGAGAAACACCTCAGACTTCAGGAGCACATTAAAGGCCTGGGGGCAGGCATGGGGGACTGAGGGGATGAAACTACCATAAAATTTTATGCCAGAGCATTCCAACCACTCTGCCCAGAGTCACATCATCCAAACCTCAGAGGAAGGAGTGGCTGCTGCTCCAGAGCAGTGAGGGTTTCCTGCAGCCTGACAGAGTCTGGGCTGGCAGCAATGGGGAGGAGGACGGGAGGTTTCAGCTGAAAACAATTTCTTAGGTGAAATCCAGTAGTCTAAATCAAAACTTGGCAATGACTCTGGGGTGTCAGCATCACTTTAAGCAGTTTATAACAAAGATTTAATCTTACTTAATGTAAGAGACAAATGTAAACAAACTAGTGGCTTATTTTTATTATCAGGTGCTTATTTTCACTGTTTAAATTTTTTTTTAACTAGCAAATCTCAGAACAAAAGATAACACATGGAAAGAAATGGAGGGAGATTCTATTACATTACTCATTTCAGTTATAAAAAACCCCAAGATACACTTTAAGCTCCAATTTAATGCTGGGAATTCAAACTTTCCTCACACCTGCTAACTGGCATCACCAGAGGTGAAAATACAGTGTATTGGGTGAACAGCCAATATACCAAGGCAATTTCTCACCAAGAAATTACTACACAACCTACTTTTCACATAATTTAGACAGTATAATGACAAAACCCTTGGCTCCAAATTTAAGCTCTATCACCATATACTTTGAAGCAGCATTTCTTGTGTTCCTTTTTTTCTGCACTGCATTTCAACATACTCAAATTGACCTGCAGTTTGTTGTGCTGTGGCAATCAAAACTCAGAGGCATCTCTTCATATGGAAATGCTTGGTACAATAGCAGCATTTTACCTTGAAATTCATTCCAGTCCTAGAAAAAAGTGGCCTTCACCTTTTTTAATTATACATTGAAAGACTTTATTGTTTCTGTCACTTGGACATAGTGTCCACAGCCCCACCTGTTTGCAGTGAGACCTGGTGCAAAGACAGTCCTGTTTCTTTCCAGCCCAACAACTGGTACAGCTGAAGGGCCAAGTTTCCTGGTGTGCAAATGCAGATAAACATCTGAAAGCAAGATTTTGCTTTTGGGAACATGATTTATCTGGAGGAGCATAAGAAAGCCTACAGTGTCCCACAGAATTGAAGAAGCTGGAAAACAGTTACTCAGCCAGGAATCCAGCTCTAAATCCAGGTGTTCCTTGGAATGCAACCAGATTTACTTGCTTATGGATAAAGAAAATATGCAGCTGCAACATGTGAGCAGTAAAAAAACACTCTACACAAAACAGTTTTATTGCAAGGCTGGAACTGGATCCTCCAAGACCAAGCCAGCCCCTTCAGATGTCACCCTGGACCAGCACAACCAGAGAGCCAGTCAAGGGGCTTAGAAAAGACAGAACAGAATTTATCTTGTGGCTTTTTCAAGGAAGTCCTCACTAGTGTCACCTGGGAACAGAAGAATCCATTCTTGAGCCCTGTCCCAGTCCTGGCCATGGAAGGGAATATTTACTGCTCAAAGGAGATTCCCTGCACATACCTCATAACCACTCCTGCCTCTTGCTCTGTCCTGTATCACTAACTATGAGCAGACATCTGTACTGCTCAAACTCCTGGTGGAATATTTCTCTTGGATAAGATTTACCACTCCTGACAGCAACTCAAGTCCTCTACTCTTAGTTCCTATATCTGCACTTTCTCACAACCACCCCCTGACTTCTGTGAAGGCCCATGCTCAAAGTGAACCCAATATTAGATAACCCAATTCTGAACTAGAGAGCTCACTGTTAAAAACGTGCTTTATAAGATAAGAAATGCTTAAGTCTTCATTCCAAGGCCCAAATATGCTCTGCAATGAATATGGCATATTTGTTCTCTGGTCCTTCCAGTGTTCTCCAAAGTTCTAATACAAGATCATCAAGGGCTAATTGTCTGGAAATGTAGTTGATGGAAATAACTCCTCACCCTGTAATCTGTTCTACATTAAATCTCCTCAGGGAGCTTGGAAGCAGAACACCAACATCCACACAGATCCCTTGCACTTCTAGCTAGGAGCGAGCACTCAAGTTAGCAGCAGAACGAAAACAATTATAAAGAATATCCTGTACAGCTTCAGCCACATAAGATCTCAATCAAAACCAGAGCAAAGAACACGCTCAGCATGGTGTGTTCCAAGGGATACATTTGTTGTTCTTATTCCATTGACTGCAGATGACCAATGTCAAATGAATAAAACAGAATTACTAGAAAAAGGCAATTCATGAAAAGAGTCCTCTTGGATATTTCACTGTTCCTTGGTCAAAGCTGGCAGGCTAAGGAGTAATGACTATTTCTATTTACATCAAAGGTAAAGCCCCTAAATAGCATAAAATAAGTTTGGAGTAGCACTTATTCTTGCCACAGCTCAGGAAAAGCAGCAAGAGTTGCAGTAAATTCAGGAATATGTCTCTTGAGAGAAGCACTGAAGGCTCTGCCACAGGTCTGGGGGTTCAGGGGGGTGTTCCTGGTTGCTGCTGGCAAACAGTGCTCTGCTGCTCCCAGTGCCTCCAGCCCAGCTGTGACACCCTCACACAGCACCATCTCCACAAGGGAATGTTTCCTGTGTTCTTTCAGTGCCACCAGCTTTAAAAAGGTGAAAGCAAACAGAAACTGTTTGGAGGCAATTCACAGTTAACAGCACGTCCAGCATCAAAAGTGCAGAATCATAGTTATTCCCAATGTCAAGTGCAAACAGATTAATGTAGGCCAATGCTATTCCTTCCTCTTAACAGGGTGATTGCTCAGAAGGAGAGCAAGAGGCACGTCTGGAAGAAACACAGAGCACTTTTTACAAAGGAAAATGCTGCAGAGAATGAACTTTAACTTCGATAGACACTGTGATGGATACTCTGTGCTCCAACAAAATGGAGTAATATAAACCACCTTAAAAGCACTTCTGCTAAATAGATATTTGTTTGGCATCGCAGAGAAAACTAATGAGCAATGGGCTTGGAAATTTCAGTTTTCTGACAGAAGAAATAACTACATTGAAAGCAAATACAAGACGTTAATTACGAAAGGGTGGGATGAAATTGATGAAGAAAAAAAACCCCAGGAAGATAAGAGATTAGAAATTGGGGTATACACAGACATCTGCTGTTGTCAGGTTGTTTTGAGCGGGCAGCGAGGGACACGACATTCCTTAAAAACACAAGAAGAGCCTTGCAGAGAAAAGGTACACAAAGCAGGGAACAGTTTCCAGAAAGGTTCAATTCTAACGAACACAAACTTTAGCCGCAGATTTCTCGCGTGCTGCCGGTTACTCTCTTTTCGAATGTGACCAGACAACTACCGCTGGATACAAATGTTACACCGCACTCCCAACAAAGGACATTTGTTGCTCACGCCGTGCAAAAAACCCTTACAGAAACTTCCTCCCGCAGCCGCACACGTGTGGCCATGGCTCCTTTGTGTGCGCTCCCGGCTGCGAGAGGATGCTCCCCGCGCCCTCACCTCTCCTGCTCCCGCTCCCCGTCCTTCCCTCCCGGATTTACGTTTGTCGCTCCGGTCCCCCTCCAGCTGCTCTCCCCAAGTGTTACTCAGCGTGCCCCTCGCAGGGCTCAGCTCTGCCTCCCTGTCGCCCCTCGAACGGGAAGGCAGGAGCGGCCCCGGGGATGCCGAGGCGCTCTCTGGAGCTCCCTTCAGATGGCACATCA
>JAOXXN010000137.1:22715137-22746109 GCA_026770055.1 Myrmophylax atrothorax
CGCCGCTCCCGCCCCACCCCGCCGGGCTGTCCCGCAGCTCTCGCACCGCCCCGCAGCTCCGGGCGGGGGCAGCTGCTTCTGCTGCCTCCCGGCTCTGCCCGTGTCCTTACAGCAGCCCCGCTGCAACGTGCCCTCATCCCCCCTCGGAAAGGGAGTCCCCTCCTGCTCCGCATCCCTGCGGGGCGCGGCGCAGAGCGGGGTTTGTTCTCACGGAGCGGTACGCGAAGGGACGCGCACACTCGCGCTCGTGGCCGTGACCAGTTCCTGGGCAGGAACGTGGGAGGGAGCGGCGTGAAGAAGCTGTGTCAGGGAGGGTCAGGGTGGGTGTCAGCTGCAGGTTCTTCACCCCGAGGGTGCGCGGGCACTGAACAGGATCCCCAGGGCAGCGGTCACAGCACGAAGCCTGGCAGAGCTCAGTAAGTGTTCAGACAATGCTCTCAGGCACGTGATGTGATTCTTGCTGCAACCCTGGCCGCGGGCAGGAGTCGGACTTCAATGGTGCCTGTGTGTCCCTTCCAGCTCAGGACAGTCTATGATTCTATGGGAGAGCTGGACACCCCCAGCTCTTCCTTCGGCTCTGGAATACCAAGCTGATTCTGTTTTGCAGCCAGAGACATATCTTGGCTTCTTCTTTTTCCTCTGGTCCTTTGTTCTGTGCGTGATGCCCATTGCAATCGCATCTCAGCACTTCAAAGAGGTAACCATGAAAATAAACGCATTTAACATCTTCAGGGAGGGATGAACTGCTACTGCTGAGAGTTAGTGACAGCAAGAACATAAAACGAGGAACTGAGGAGTGGGGTTTAAATCCCAGAGCTGCCTGCCATCCTCTAGACCATGCATCCTCTCATCTTTATGTGCTCTCCACACCTTTCCTGCTATCAGAAGGCAACTCTTTCCCCTTTACTGGGGAAAGAAGGGAGAGCAACTGACCTGGAAAGGGAACTGCACATAGTAGCAATAAAAAAATGAGAAAAACACACCTTAAGCATTTTATGATCTAGTGTAGGTCTCAGGGTCCATTACACCACAGTTTTCCTCTCTGAAGAGACCTGTGACTAACCAGGCACTGGGCTGTGAACAAGCAGATGGGCCCTGAGCCAACCGCTGCTAAAATCTGCAATTTCTTTCCACTCCAGTGGAACGGGCTTGGACTCAAGTTGCTCCAAAGCAGCTCCTGTACAGATTTGTGACAGAGAGAACTGGGTGGATACACCAGCATCCTCACAGGTCAGGAGTCAGCCTCTCTTTTACAGTGCATTCATTTATCTTCCTTTCAGTCCTGTAACAAAATACACCACCTTCTCCTTTTACACACACTTTACAAGCAGTTTCCTGTATGGTTTTTGTTTTCCAAGGCCTCTGCTGAAATAGGTAAACATTTACCATTCATAACAAGAAAACTGGTTTTATATTGTTCATAGCTTTGAAGCTTGCATTGACATGATCCCTTGAGATGTTATCAACTGATTTCTTTTTCATGGCAAAGAAAAGACACAGCCCTTATCTGACCTTAGAGCAGACTAATTGTACCCTGAAATTTCCAAGAAATGGCTGAGTCTTTCTTGTGTCTGGAGTAGTTTTAACTCCACAGGACCTTGTGTTGAGCTAATCTCATTACCTCCTGCAGAGCACATAGTTTTCTAATCATTTTATTTCTTAAACCCCAGAAAATCTTTCTTCATAAAATAATAGACCTTCATTATGTCAAGGCTGAGTGTTCATTATGTCATGTGATGTCATCCCAACCTGGTTTATTTTCCGGATCACATCATGGCAAAATAGCAAAGGATCTTATTGCTCACTTGTTAGGGTTTCTTTTTTCCAGGAGAGGTAAAGTAGTCTTAAAAAAATACTTTAATTGTTTCCATCTTAAGGAACTCAAAAATAAACAGTTCAATGTTATTTTTCAAAGCTGTATGATCATTACAAGTTATAGACAATATTTATTGGACCCAATTGTTAAGAATAATGGAACAGCAACATGAAAATTGGGAGGTACTGAAATGCAGAGTGAAGACCACTTAATAGATGAGACCTTTGCCTGAGGGCTTTTCAGCAAAATACAGTCAAATTCTGGAGGTGGAGCTGTGCAAAATCTGCAATCTGGGCAGAAAGCTTTGCAGGCCTGGCTTTAGCTGCTGTGATGCTGGCATTGTCCTGAACCCATTACAAACCCAGTCTGTGCAATGTGCCCTTTTTACAAACAGTATCTAATGCTTTCTCCTCAGCTGTGTTTTAATTGAGAATATCCTGCAAAGCTGTTGACTTTAACGGGATGATTACCATGAGTGGAGTTGCAGCATTGGTGGAAGCAGTTCCAAAGCCCTCTGGGATATTTGATCCACCGTGTCCCAAGTCAATCAAACCCTCAGACCTGACATGGAGGTAAAAGCTGACTCATTTTTTCCAGTCCTTCCCATGGTAACAGTGGGCTGTGTCAGGAGAAAAGGGCACTGGATACAGCATTAGTGACTTCTGTCCACTCCATGCCATGACATGCCCATGCTGCCATGAAACTCATTTGCTATAAATGGGGCATCTTTGATCTTGACACCTACAAACCACTTCATGGCCACCACCAAAACAGTCACTGAACATGTTGACAAGAGTTCCCTTCTGGACTAGAAAATTAAATTGCATCTTGCTCAGCTAAACCAGCTTTTGAACTGAGCAGCTAAAGCACCCATTGCCCTTGATGGTTTGTGCCAGTGAGTTATAGCAGGATCCAGTTGCCCAGAGTACAAGTGGTTGGCAACAAAGCAGCTCATGCCCTCCATATAGTGCTGAAGGACTTTCCTGGGATAGAAAATAGATGGTTTTCCTCTCTTGTTGATCAGAAAATTGTTCTGTCAGATTCCAGTGCAATCCAAATTCAGCACATTGTTTGCAACACTGTCCAGATCATGAATTCTGTAAAGGAGTTGGTATCTCTCACAACACTCCGTCCTATTCTCTTAATTTTAAAGCACTCTTGCCTCCTCATTAGCATTTCAACTTTGGTTTATAGTTTTGTCTTCCTACAAAGATGCTCTGACAGTTGTTGTGTATCCCCAAGCATGAATGAGTGTTGCTCACAACTCTGAGTCAGGAATGCACCATTCTGTTTTATTTTCATTTTTCTCTCTAATTCTCAGTATCTCCATTTCCAGCCTTTTTAAATCGTAGCTGGTTACAGGATTTCACATTCCCTTCTGATAGAAAGAAATTTTCGTGCAGAGATTGTAATTAGGAAGGCTGAGCTCTGTTCTGTTATTAGCAAGAATTGTGATTTTTGGAGTGGTGGGTTAATTGCTAATAACCATATGCAATGCTTCTGTCAAGATGTTTCCCATTACAGTAATTAACTTAGCAGCTGGGGTAACAGACATTTACCATTTGTCTTCACAGTATCCCTGATTTAGGATTGTTCCAAAACCCTGGTTGGACTCTGTTTGTTCAATTCCCAGGTGTAAGATAAAGAAGAAGGGATGCTGAGAAGGGGAGATCTGGAAAGAGCAAGTTGCAGGGAGAGTACCTGTTTCAGATGCAAAGTGTCTATCAGTGTATCCTCAGGAAATCTGAATTTTTGTGCACTAGTCTGAGTCTCGGGCCTCCATTTTCATCAGCACTGACTGGATGGAGAGCACGGCAGAGCAGCCTAAAAGAGAATGCTTTCAAATATGTATTGACTGCTCTGATGCTAAGATTAACCTGATCATTATCGAGGATTTATGAAATGGAAAGTGCAGATTTTATTATTGCCTATTCATATCCTTAATCTCAAATCCCTGTGGTATGTGATTTTTTTCCCTTCATGTTTTGCAGTCAACTATATGGATACAAACATATTTTAGTAATTGTTTCCTTTCTATGTTGACTCACTGGAGTTCCTTCCTTCACAGAGCTATGCCAGTATTACAGTAATATTTTTAAGCATATGGCTAACCTGAAAATTAAGAAGAAAATGAAGTTGTTCTCCAAAGCCAGGCCCCATGACAGAGCAGTAGCAGTTTTGTTGATTTAATTCATCAACAGAATATATGGAAGGGATTCATTTTGCTTACGAGATAATTTTAAAGAGTTTTAAGACCACGGTGGCTGATTTATCAGAGGTTTTAAGTTTGTTCTGGCCAGAGTAAATTCTGTACAATCCTATATTAAAGAAGGTTTGTTAATACCCTTAAAGATGTAAAGCATCATGCCAAGGGCACTGGAAGCTTTTTCTGTTGCAAGGAATTGGCCTTGCTCCATTGCGGGGAATGGGGGAACACTAATTTACAGCGACTGAGCATCTAGCCCGAGTTGTTAATCATAATTATGGACTTATTTGGGGACATGCATTTTCTAAAGCAGTTGGGGGAGACAAGAAAATTAAGTTAAAATTATTTGCTTCCACAGGAGGTAAAAGTAGTACATAAATAAATACTTGGTGTTGCAGTAGATCTTTAAAACATATAATAGGTTTCTGGCACTGCAGCGTCCCCCGATATTTTTCCCTCCAGCACATAATAGTAAGTTTCTGATAATAGTGCTCACAGACAGCTTTGATTATAACCACTTGTCAGGGAATGGATAACTAGGAAAATAACACCATTTAACTGTAAAAAATGCTGCCTGAAATACATTAACACAGTGATAATTTCTGCTAATAGCAGCCTCCGAACCCCATCCATTAGCTTTGACTTGAAATTCTGGCTTCATTTCTGTCTTCTCGAGCATTCCTGCCCTCTGACCCTCTCTCCCATTACTTGGGAGCAGCAGAGCCACCCACACTCACTACCTGCCACCAAGCCCCAGCCACTTCCATCCTGCCCATCCAACAGTCACCAGCTACATCCTCCCAGTCTGACAGAATTTGAGGGTTTTCTTCACATCTGATGTTCCTTCAGAGAAGGCAGAAGGGGTTGGAAGAGAAGGAAGATAAAAAGGGTCTCAACTATTTGACCCCACAGCAGTAGAGTCACAGAATTGTTGGGGTTGGAAAAGACTTTTAAGATCATCAAATCCAACCATCAACCACCACCACCATATTCACCATCAAACTGTGTCCTCAAGGGCCACATCCACATGGTTTTTGAACACTCACAGGGATGGTGACCACCCCACTCCCCTGGGAAGCCTGTTCCAGTGCTTTACGACTCTTTCCAGGAAGAAATTTTCCCTGATATCCAATCTAAACATCCCCTGGCCCAACTTGAGACTCTTTCCTCTTGTCCTGTCACTGGGACTCACCTGGAAAAAGGGACTGGCCCCCACCTCACTACAACCTCCTTTCAGGTAGTTTTAGAAAACAGTAAGGTCTCCCCTCCAAAAAGGAAAAAAGATGCTCAAACAAAGTATTTCTTTTTGACAGAATTAGTAGAAACCCATTGATATTCAAGTCAGGAGGACATTTCTGTAGGGAGCTATTACATCTGATTGGGAAAATAAAATGTTACCCACATTCACAATTACTTCTATAAAGAACACTGATCTCATTCCTGAGCTTTTCTCTTTAGCATTAGTTAACCCAAACCCTGGTAAAAACATGCTCTTGACAATATAATCCTAAAATAAGTTTTATGTTGGCAGGCAATAGCAACTGGGAGTACTTTTATCTATTTCTGGATTTGGGATAACGACACTCCAGTGAGTGGCTAATCTCGTGTGCTTGTGTGTATTCAAATTAAAATAACGCTTTTGGGGGTGACTCACGTCTTCTCTGACCCACACAGGTGAGAGCCAGATGTAACTCTAAATTTAGTGGAGCTATTCCAGCCTCATCTCAACACAAAGGAAAGAATTCAGGTTTAGAAACTTCAGGACAATCCATTATTTGGTAGAGCAGTGCATGTATTACAAGATGTTTTCTAGGACGAAATATCTTATTTGGTTTTTAGCAATTTTTTCTCAGTGATCTGCTTTTGGTCATGCTGTTACTCACCTGAAAAACATTCAAACAGCTGAAGAAGCAATTAATTAAAAACTTAGGAGAGTACCTGTTTGCTTATGTGTTTAGAGAAATCAAATTTGGGGTATTTGTGCTTGGAGGGTTTAAAGGCTCATCAAGTCAGAAGATACAGAGAGCCCTTTGAGACTTGGCCAATCAACCAGAGGGAGACAACACAATCTGATTATCAAATATTCTTGATCTATCCAGAGGATAGGAAATCTCAAAGAGTTATTCTCTAAGAAAAATTCAAACAAATAAATGCAAAAAAATATTTCAATATGTGATAAAGGAGGTCTTTGGCCCCTGACGAATTTTTTAGTTAGTTCCCAGCACAGTCAGTGAGTGCCAGGGCAGCGCTAAGGGGATGAATTCAATCACACAAGCCAGGCAAGCACAGCACTGGTGTCAAACTACAGCTCAAACCAGCCCTGAGACTTCAATCACTCTAATTTATCCTCCGGGGTAGGCAACCCCCTCAAAAGTTGGATTTTAGATGTTAAAACTAGGAACTCTCATCTACATCGCTGAAAACGCAGTGGCAAAACATATCAAAGCAAACCCGTGCTCAGAAGTGGAATTCTCCTCGGGGTTTCCCTTCCCCTTGGAATTCTCGGGGAGTGCAGATGCGAGCTGAGCTGCCATGTGAGCCCAGTCCTTTGTCTCACCCAGTGCTGAGCACATCGCTGCGGCTGAAAACACTCAAATTCAAAGGAATAACTGCTTTGTTTGTTTGCTCCCAATTAGGAGCTAATGAAATCCCAGGAATACACTTGCAGGTGATCTGTCACAGACGCGCTGAAACTCAATAGTGTGTTTCCGTGGGTAACTTTCCTCTCTGTCTGTTCTGCTGACACAACTAGACCACACTTCATTCTCCCAAAGACATTAGACTTTACTGTTTTTCCCTCTAAATTACCTGCCTGGCTACTGTCACCATTGATCTTTTAAGTCCTTGACTGAGTAATCAGTCAGAGAGCTAATTAATGTAGCGGCTTGGAGGGAGGGATGAAATGAAAAAGGAGATTTTTTTTTTCATTATTCTTCATGTTTTTATTGCCTTTGAAAGGTGCTTTATCCATCACATAAAGGAGAATTTGTCTGTGTTTTTGCCTCCTGACTGTTCACCTACTGTAAATCTATTTACCAATTATTGACAAAAACTAGGAGAATTTCATAGGAATTATGATACTGAAATCTAAGAGAAAAAAAAAAATCTCAGATTTTCCATTTTTTTTCCCCTATTAACACTCATGGACTGCAGTATGTACTTGGAATGAGTAGCAACTGCAAGACCTGACCAAGATGGTCAGATGGTTTTAGGGCTAAAACAGATGTTTAAAAATTAAGACAACTTTGCCATATTTTAATAGAAAAAGAAGGGTTTTTTTCCTCTACCTCCCTCCTGCTGGGTCCTGTCCCCATGGACAAGAATGACCTGTCTGATCTACAACCCCCAAATTTATCCAGATTAATTTTGAACCAAAACGGGTCAAACTCGGGTGCCTGAACACACAGTTTAAACACCACCACTTGGTTTTATTTTAGTCTGAGACCAAGAACTAAATGAGAAAAATGAATCACAGAATGGGTTGGGTTGGAAGAAGCCTTAAAGATCATCCATGGGCATGGGCTGGGACACCTTTCACCAGCCCAGGTTGCTCCAAGCCTTGTCCATCCTGGCCTTGGACGTTTCCTAGGATGGGCCATCCACAGCTTCTCTGGAAAGCCTCATGCTGAAATATATATTCCAAAAGTACTCATCAGCCATGATTTAAAAACAATAAATAAATGTTCACATGTTAGTAACCAAGTTCTCCTTAAGGAGTAAATGAACTATTAAAGAGTTAGCCGTACATACATCCTGTTTTCCTCATCATCCATGATGAGGAGCGCAGAGGATTCCTGTCATTGTGGTGACCATGATACCTGAAAGGGTATTTAATTCCCTTTATTCTCGTGGAATCCTACACATCCTGGAACAGCTCTGTTAATACACAGAGTTCACCTCACACTGCCATGCACACACGGATAGGTATTTACATATTATACAGCAGGATTTAAATGCTGTTGTCCACAGGGAGCTGATGAACTGAAAATGGTTTAACAAGCTTTCTTTTGAAATTCTTCGGGGAGACAGATTTGAGCATCAGCAGTATTTGTTGCTAAATGCAAATAAAATCATTCTGAGGATGGGAATTGCGCTGACCGTGCTCCAGGAAACAGCAAGCACAGGACTGCAGCAGGAAAGTGGCAATTAAATATTTCACACTTGCCTGCATGGCTGTTTATCTGCAGCTTAACGGGTTGTGCCACCATTATATCCAACAACAACAAAGTGGTGTCGGAATAGAATTCCCAACTAGTAATTCTGTGCCTGTTATTAACTCGTGGAGAAACCCACATTCCCACAAAGACTTGCAAGAAAATTGTCAGAGAAACCCACATTGCTATAAAGACTTACACAAACAGTGAGTAAGAATATATAGGCAACAAAGCAGTCTTTGCTCCAACAAAACCAGCACTGAGTGGGCCAAGCACTGCAAATCAAGCATGTTTTACTAATTCAAATATCAAGACAATAAGAAATTAAGCACCTAAATATACAGAGGGAAAATGCAATGTCAGAAGTTACAGGCTTTTGAGACTTGACATCCAAATTTGTGCAAAAATCAAAAATATTTCTGAAGTTTAATGTAATTAAAGATTGATGGAAATGGCATAAAATTGTAAAAAGTTTATGAAGCCCGTGCCCAACTAACTCAATCTTTTTTCTTTTATTATTGACTTTTTAGATTCAAACTGTTCTAGACAGACTTCAGCAAAACATTATTTAGATGTGGAAAATTACTTATTTAACCTCAAGAAGAGCTAAGGAGGATGTAATGGCCAACAGTGTCCAAAAGGGAATTGTTTGCTTATGGGAAGCTCATTAATGAAGCCTCAATGATGAGTCTCAGGGCAAAAATAGTACAAATGACAGACATAACCTCATGGATCTTGCTGGTGAAAAGGTTGAAGAGGATGAGAATCTCAGGCTGGGAAAACAAGGTTATTTTGAAGTTGAAGTCTGGGGACAACCTGGATGAAATCTAAGCCATGAGAAGCTTAAAGACACTTGAGGACTAAGAATAACTGTTCCTCCTGGGGGGGTTTCTGAGATACCACATACAGGTTTGACTAATCAGGAGTATGGAGAAGAGAATTCTAAAGATGGAGCAGGTCTGTCAGGATGAACAAAACAGGCAGCCAGGAAAAGAGAGGGAACTTTGTCTGTTTAGACAAGCAAAAATAAGGCTTGTTTTAACTAGCAGAATGAAGGTTGGGGCAAAAAGAGAGCACTCTCTGTAAAAAGGAGGTGGGACAGGAGAAGTATCAGGGACACTGGAGAATGTTGGCACAGTAAAAGACAACCCTGGCATGGGAACAGGCCAGTGCAAAGCAGCCACACACAGGTTTGGGCACCTGGAAGAGCCTCCTAATACAACAGGAACAAAATAAACAACTATCTGCATGGTGGAAGTTTGTATACTCCTGAAAAGAATTCTAAAATATGTTTTCATGTGATAAGGGGACTGGGTCTGGTCACAGGCAGTGCCTTCCAGTCCCACATTCCTTGCTGGGTTTCAGCCTTTCAGCTGTGACTCCTGTCACACCACCAAGGTGTGCTGTAGCCTTGGGTACAAGAACAACCCTCTGATCTTCTGGAAACTGCTGTACTCAAAGCAGGGCTATTTCTGAAGTGACTGTAAAAAACAGCTTTTGGAGGGTGCCAATTCCACCAACTTTCAGTGCCTTCCAACAACTAAGACTTCTGCTCCTTGAAGTGGGAATAATCATTCTGGTTTGTGTGCAAGTGAATCCTGAGGATATTGAGCGTTGTGCTAATTGAAATAATAACCCAAAAATGGCATACTAACTCTGATGTTAGACCAGGCTATGATGTTTTCTCTTAGCAGAGAAATATAGTTGTCTTTTATCTCACAGAAAAACACCCAGAGGCTAAAAAATAGCAAAGACCAGCTACAATTTCCAAGGGCATATTTGCTGTCACCCATATCTTGATAGTGTGGGCGACACCAGTGGTGCCAAGGCAGCCCAAACCTGCTCACCGAGTTTATTTGCAATGTTATTGGCAATGGGGAATTGTAATTTTCTTATAATTTAGCTAGAATTGGGAAATAATATGTGTCAACTTCCTTTTTCAGCAGCACATTCTTTTGCAACCCTGTATTTCCTAATGAGCCAGCTCAGCCAAGGTGAGCACTGCAGGGCTAACACAGGATGAGATGGTTTCCATCACATCTTTGTACACCATCAGCAAGTTCCCTCCTCAGTTTTCTTTACAAGACCTTTATCTCCAGCAATGACCCCCGCAGGAAGAAGACTTTGCATTGATCAGCAATTTCAGAGTTGATTTTGTGGATCTAAACAACTACAGAACATTCTGTGCAACTGCATTTCCCCCACTTTTGTACAGAACTTATGAGAGGAAACATTTAATTTTATTAAATTGATATGGTGGACAACATTCACTTAACATCAATTAGCTGCATTACAGCTGATAATTTGGGCAATATACAATTGACATTCAGAGCCTGGTGTGGTCATGAGATGGATAAAGGGGATGCCCCATGGATAAAGGGGATGCCCCATGGATAAAGGGGATGCCTCTGCAGCTGTGGTGCTCCTCCCCTGTCACTTAACTCTGTGTGTGTTGAACTGGGTATCAGCTCCCCAGGACATCTGCTCATGTTATTAGGAATCACATCAATGTACTAAAAACTGGTTTGAAAAGCTCTTTGCATACATTATAATTTTCAGTGAGAGTGGGATTTGCTTCCTGAACTGCTGTGATATATTTTGGCTCTTGCAACATTGCTCAACTGGAATCTTCACATTTATGGTGGGTCAGGTATTTGGTCTCTTTAAGTGTTGAGCACAGCAGTGATATCATTCAGATATACATTATTTACTGATAAATCATCCTGTCCATCTTAAGGCTTGTTTTCACTTACTTAAAAGTCACTAAATGCAGCACAGGAACCAGAATTTAATAGCTTAGGAATTAAAAGCTTATGGGCCATTGGGTTTATTTTCTTGCTCCCAAAGCTTGTAGGTGACCTGAAAGAAGTCAGGAGAAGAGTTGTAAAGCTGTAAAAAAGACAACTTTGGGCTGTTTAGCTCCTACAGTAGAGTTGTAGCAGCTGATCTTGCAGAGGAGAAGAAATGGATCCAGAGCATCACCATGAGGAAGCCATAGAAATTATTCTATAGAAAAATTCAAACCCATGTCCTAAATCTCACCTTCCTCTGGGCATAAATATGGGCCTATAAAAAATAACTGTCTGGAATGTGCAGCCTGGGATTATCCTGATCTCTGTGTCCAGTGATCACTACTGGAATGGCAACCTTCAGAAGAGGGATCAAGGCCAAGCCACCACTTTCTCAGCTCAATGCCTCCTGGTGCTGCTGCACCACCATGAGGAGCCACAGCCTGCTCAGAGCACCTCCATCCATCTACATGCTTGCCTTGGATTCCTCTTTCCCTCAGCATTTCTCCAGAACTCCCCAGTTTCTCATCCTTATTTCTCCTTTGTCAGGTTCTTCCATAGAGGAAGACTGGTAAAGCAAACACAGAGGGAAAATATTTTCTTTTCAACTATTGGGCAAGAATTGAGACCTGTGTCCTTCAGGCTAATACCTAGTGAGGATAAACACTGGTTTCATGACTTCTGGGAGGTTATCTGGGGCAGCAGCTGCACAGAGGGGTGCCAGATTGGGGCAGGCAGAGCTGCTGAGCCAGCCACGACAGGCACAGTTCTGGCCACCAGCTGAACAGATTGTTCAGCATTAGGGAAACATCACTATCAAACCCATGGCCATTATGAGCTTTAGGCTTGCAATTCTCTCTGCACTGCCAGGATTAAAGCACTTGTATTTCACCTCGATGTCTTAAGGCACTGGGGGGTTGTGCTTTAATTTCAACTTCCCCTTTAAGTTCTCCCTGCCTTGCCAAGGTGGCCTAAGGACAAATCCATTAATGCCTGTGATATGCAGGTATATTTACATTATGGTATTCATGTAAGCAGGTAGAGCTCATCAATAATTAAAGGCTTGGTGGGTAAAGTAAGATGTGACCATTTTCCTCTCCCTTCCCAGGGTTTCTGTGCAAGTCCCACAGTCCATGTGCCTTTCTTATGAATAATTTTAAGGGACAGTGTTTTAAGGGATGACAGTTCCAATCCTCCCCTCTGCAGAGGGCTGTGGGAGCCTCTCTCATTTCTCACAGAAATAAGGTAGAGAAATTACCAATGTAAAACAGGGATTAGGAAGGGAAGGATAAAGCTCTCTGGTTCTATTTTGATGGCAGTCTGTAAAAGGTGTAATAAAATCAATAGTTTCTCTTGCTGAAAGGGTTCTTTCTATCTACAGCAATGACAAGGGGATAGTGGGCAAAGAGCTCTATTAGCTGTTCTTTAAGAATCAATCACACTTAAAAGCAATAGTCAGTATGACAGCAACTGCACAATAGATGAATAATTTTTCACACAAATAGCCTGAATTTCAGAGAAGAGATGCACTTTTAAAGAGATAGGAAATAAAACATCTGGTTCTCTAAAAACCAAGAAAATGCTCAGCATTTATTACTAAAGACACTGAAACAAAAATGCTCAAGGGGTAAAAGCCAACATACCAGTTCCAACCACGTGAACAAGAACATGAGGTAATGATCAAGATTCACTTGATTCAATTTTAGAAGTCATGTCAAGAAGTTCAAAATTCATGAAGCTGCACTCCTAGAAGAAAATCACCATGGCTGTGTGACTTCTGCTGGCAGCCAGGGGCTTTCCCTCACCCACAGTGAAACAAGCCTCCCAGCCCCAGGATCTGGCATGAAGCTGTGTCAGGGGAGGGGCAGGCTGGACACCAGGAAAAGATTCTTTCCCCAGAGGGTGGTGGGCACTGAACAGGCTCCTCAGGGCAGTGGGCCCGGCCCCAAGGCTGCCGGAGCTCCAGGAGTGTTTGGACAATGCTCTGAGGGACAGGGGAGGGATGGCTGGGGTGTCCTGTGCAGGGCTTGGACTGATGATCCCTGTGGGTCCCCTCCAGCTCAGGATGTTCTGTGATGTTCTGGTCTGTGAGGACGGGAGCTGATCCAGCACAGAGCGTTCGGCTCACACCAGATGAGAACCAGCTGCATCCAACCTCCGTATTTTCTGAGGTGCAGCATCAGGATGTAATTGGCAATTACAAACTCACATTAAACGGTATGAAGTGAGCTATTTAAATACCTCAGAAGTGCATATAACACAAGAAAAAAATCAAATCGTGTCAGGTAAAAGCCATATTCATGCATAAATAATGAGGGGGAAATATGGCAATCAGCTTGTTCTGTTGTATCACACTGAAATATCCATATGGTCCCAGTAGAGTGAAAGAGCAAATGAAAGCCAGGGCAAGGCAAGGAACTTGGGGAATTATTCCTTGTTGACACTGGCTGAGCTTACTGTGGCTCCACAGCAAGCAGGAAGGCACAATCAAGATAAAAACATGGTTCACATCTCCCTGCTCCTGTCTGGGTGCAGGGTCCTGGAGATGCTGTAGTTAAGGAACTCTGTCACTTTGAGGGAAAAATAGGCAATATTGTATGTTGGAGCTGCAGGCAGGATGACTTTGTAACTGTGGACAGCAGACTGTGCTCTGTCTTTTCATGCTGTCGTGTTTCTTTGTTGATGTCTCTGTTTTAAGATCTTTTTTCTCCATGCATCACCAATTGTCTTTTGTTTTCTCACAGCAGGAGAGGCTCAGTTAATCCATATGTCATGACAAGAAGTCCAGGCTTCTCTTTGATAGGAGCCAAGCATGACAGCAATCTATTCAAAAGGTGGTTTGGACTATCATTTCTTCCAAGCTAATTTATTGACTGGATGGCTTTCAAAAATAATAGGTCTGTTTCCCAAGATAATGTGCTGAGATGTGACTCATGAAGTCCATGTGAGCACACAGACAGCCTAATTATGAGAAATAAACTAATAATAAACCATCAGTCTCTAGAAATCCGTATCTGTTGTGATATGCAAGTCTAAACATCAGAGAACATGAATGTTTCCACCTGTTCCCTTCTGCAATGATTTTGTTTTATTACCCTTAGATATGGAAAACAGATTTCTTCCTATTAAGCCTTAGATGGGTCAGGATGATAAGAAAATATCTGATCTTTGGAGGTGGGAGATGACAGTTTTGCTGAGCAAACTCCAGCTCTGGTATGTGGTTAGAAAGGGCAAATGCTGTTCAAATTGATATTTAGTCAGAATCCACAGACTGATAAATCAGAGCTGGCAAAGTGAATCATCCATGCAAATAAAAGCCCTTTAACACACCCCACTGCCAATGGTTTTTCCCCAGTATATTTCACTTTAAGGATCTATCACAGTGCAACTGCATAAAGAATGTACCTTTCCTGTAGCATTTGTGGAACAATTTTAACAATTTTTAACAAATAGTTTCTGTCACTCATTTCCCCATTTCTGGGACAGATGATGGACAGGACATGGCTACATTTTGCCTGTAGAAAAGGCATATTAAGGAAGTGTGTCATGCTAAGGAAACATGAATTATTCTCACTCAGTGAATGTTCTAACAAACAAAACAACCCTAATCTTATCTCCCAGAAGAAGGGGACTATGTCCATCTAGTGCTGAAGCTGTAAGAAAGACTTGTCACTGCTCAGTCCAGCCAGTTTTCAACTCCTGGACTCCAGGAGAAATTCTCATCCTGCAAGGAGCTTTCCTGGCATGTTTACAACATATCAAAAATGGGTATTAAAAAACCTTCCCCCTGTTCTCCTCCCCTTAGGTGTAAACCCACCAGGACTTTTTATGATTCCTGACCACTCACTCTGCAGTAATCAGCTATAAAACCAGTGCAACAGCAGAGAATTCTGTGCCTCTGTGTGTTTATCACTCTTTTAAGGCTGGCACTTTTAAGCCTGACCTGAATCATCCTCATTTTTTACTTAGCTGCTGAAACATCTCTGCCTCATATTACCAAGGAAAGAAATTGCTGCCTTCCAATGTTCTTGACCTTGCTCAGCACATTCCTCGTGCCAGAACTGCCTCTCTTTTAGCTGCCAATAAAGCACAGCCACCGTGCTCAGAGATGACAAACCAAAGCTGCAGAAGTTGCATTCCAGGAGCATTTATAATTTCTCCTAAGAATGAAGAGCTCCCCTCTAACACTGTGAGCTCCAGGCTGCTGGGGATGCTCTGCCTTTGGCTCACTTTTCTGTGAGTTATGATGGGATCTCTCCAGGCACACTTCAGCTTGTTGTACTTACATCAACACTTACTAATCCTTAGCAAAACTTTTGACAAATGTAGTTTGTTCTGGGGATGGACAAACAGGGAAAATAATCTGGAGTTAGAGTCATCGTTATTTTCTAACCCTATTTTGTCTTCAGCACAACAGATGTGCATTGAAAAGAGAAACATGGTTCCAATGCTTTTAAGATTACTAGGATTTTTCTTCCACAAACATCTCCCATAAAAGCTTTTCCTGAGAAAAATGAGTGCCCAAAAGCCCCCTTTGGAGCTGCCCTGGTGAGCCCCATGTACACAGATTTCCACTTTCCTCTCCTTTTAGGGGCCTGACTGAGGCCTCCAGTTTGAGCAGTTACCAGTGATGGGAGTGCACAGGAGCAAAAAGTCCACTTAGCAAAGATGAATAGATGCATTTTTATTTGTGAAATAAATCCTGGACTTTAAGGGGTGAAATTCTGAGACATAAATAATCCCATGGGGCCACAGCCACTCTGTTACAGTAAGTTTTAAACCAATTTGCCATAAATAGGGGTGTCCAAGCCCAAGGATACAAACTCAATACCTAGTAGGTATTTCTAACTGTGAGACAGTTCCTGTTGGTTTCAATTAAGCTTTGCAAAACCCCCCTTGTGTCACGAAGGAAAATAATGAGGCAACATAAACCAAAGTGCTTCACTTCCAGTGCAGACTTTGGGCTGTGTGAATCAAATTTGCACTGAAAATAAGCAACTCACCAGCACTCTGAGAACAGCAGGTCAAGGAAAAGCAGGATGAGAGCCAAAGTGGGGGAAAGAAGGGAATTAAAATGTTTTCCAAGACCCCAGTTTCAGCTGGATACAACCACTTTATTACTTCTTTGCACCGAAACTCTATGGATTGTATAAACAGACACTATTATCATCTCACTTGGCACTTTATTATGTTCCTCCTGCAGATCTCAAAACAGTTTACAAACTCTGGCAAAGGCTGCCTTAAAATTCTGGAAAAGTTTTCCTGAGTCTTATCAGCAATTTGTAAACAGAAAGTAAAAAAATCAATTAAAAAATCACAGCAAGTATTTTTCCATTCTATTAACATCTAGGGATGTCCACTGAGACAAAATCAGTTGCGAAAAATATACAATGAGAGGTTAAATGTTTATGGTTTTAGTAAACAACACATGGGAAGAAGCAAATGATGATCCCTATCTCACAGGAAAGAAAAAGGGTGTGTGTAACATATGCAAAGTCAAGCAGAAGCAGGGATAGGATGCTTGGACCATGGTTATCTTGAGGTCTGGCCCAGTCCAAGCTACCAGTCCAACAGAGTGTTTTGGGTTTTTTGTAACTAACCCATGAAAGTGCATCAGCTGGTAGGAAGTTTCGATGAACATTAAACTACTGTTACAGTTCCTTGTTCAGTGACATAACAAACACCTTTGAAGAAATTACCACCAACTGGAGAAGGATTTTTTCCCCTATTTCCCATTTCTTTTTTATCTCTGAAATAAAACTGTTAAATAAAAAACCCTCTGAAATAAAATGTGGACAGGAGTCCTGAAGCAGCTTTTATTTGCCTTGAACTGAGTTACAGCAGGTGAAGAGAGTAGAAGAGTTGAAGAAGAGTGTCAGTATGGTATTTACTTTGTGGAGGAGGAAATGCTGCTGCTCCAAGTAACCAAACTTCTCAGTCAAATTACCCTGTACAATGCCAGAAGCTGCCAACACAGATCATGAAAAGATCACAATAAACAGAAAAACTTGTTTATTTACATGTGTACCAAAAGGTCTCACTCTGAGACAGTGGATTTGTGTCAGTATAGTGATGAATTCATCTCCAAGCCCACCAGCCAGTCACTCAGGAACCAGATGTGCTCTTAAACTAGAACTCCTCCTGAGGCTGTTTGGAACACATCAGAGCAGTGCAGAATAGAAGCACTAACTTGGGAGGAAATTCTTTGTTTGGAGGGTGGGCAGTCCCTGACACAGGTTGCCCAGAGAAGCTGTGGCTGCCCCATCCCTGGAAATGTCCAAGGCCAGGTTGGACAGGTTGGTCTAATGGAAGGTGTCCCTACCCATGGCAGGGAGTGGAATGAGATGCTCTTTAAAGTCCCTTCCGACCCAACTTATCCTATGAACATATTGAAGATGATGCAGCAATGCCAGGGAGATGATGCAGGAATGGCTGGGAAATTCAGGAATGCCCAGGAGATGATGCAGCAATGTCAGGGAGATGATGCAGGAATGGCTGGGAAATTCGGGAATGCCCGGGAGATGACGCAGCAATGCCAGGGAGATGATGCGGGAATGGCCGGGAGGTGCGGAAAGGCCGGGAGATGCTCCGGGAATGCCCGGGAGATGATGCGGGAATGGCCGGGATGTTCTGCAGCGTCAGGGATCTGGTGCCACCTGGCGGCCAGACCTGGAACGGCACCGAGCAGCGGCCGCGGAGCCGCCCGGACAGGGGCACTCCCGGAAAGCTCCTGGTCTCACCTTTCCATCCCCTCTCCCATATGGATTTTGTGCCCGAATGACACTTGTGATACTCCTGTAACCCACAGGAACAACATACAAGGTCCCTGGGCCTGCACTAAGGTCCGAAATGTCATTTTCTCAACAGCCACACAAATGGTGCTCTCAGAGTTCCTCCTGCAGGACCCTCGGGATCGTATTCCAGCATGTGCTGGTGCTGTTGAGGAATTGTAGAGTGTAAATAGAACAGAAATTTTAAAAGATTCATATTAAAACATGGCTGAACAAGGAGAGAAGAAAGAAGAGGAAGAATAAATCTCAAACTGGGTCCCAGCTTGGATGCCTGAATAGTAGAAAACTAAATTACTGGGGAAAAAACCTTGTGCCAGAGAAAAGCACCAGGTGAGTTGGAGAAATTTCTTCTGTAGTGAGCAGGGATTGTGGAGTCATAGGATCATTAAGGTTGGAAAAGACCTCGAAGGTCATGGAGTGCAACCCTCAACCCAGTACCACCACCATGTTCACCATCAAACCATGTCCCCAAGTGCCACATTTTTTTGAACACATTTTTTGGAACATTTCCAGGGATAGAGACTCCAACACTGCCCTGGGCAGCCTGTTTTGATGCTTGGCAACCCTTTCCATGAAGAATTTTTCCCTAATATCCAATCTAAACCTTTCCTGGTGCAACCTGAGGACATTTCCTCTCATCCTGACACTTGGTACCGGGGAGAAGAGTTCAACCCCCACCTGGCTACAACCTCTGCATTTGCTGAGAGATTCACATGCCAGTGCCACCCACAGACCATAATGGATAAATACAACACAAAAGGAACATTGGAGCCACACCTGAGTAGTTTGGAGAGCAAACACCCCATCCTGGCATAGCACACACCTACGGAAAGTAGAACTGAGCTGTGCTGAGCCAGAACCTCTCAGCATTTTCCCACCAGGCTGTGCTTGTAAGGAATGTTTCTGTCACTACAAGTTCTCGTTACAAGGTGTTAAATTTGGCTAACAAATATATTGCTCCTTTTTAATGTACAACACGACTGCACTTTAGTCAGCGTTTCTCCTCTCATTAAAAAGTAAAACATTATCTCATCTGCACAAGTTGATTTGCATACAGAGGCTTCCCTGTCACCACCATGTCTTGAAACACAAAGTCATATTTCATTGAAAACCCTCAAAAAAGGATTATATACTCACTTCAAAGGACTTATTATTCAGCATCTGAGAGGTTACTAAGAACCCCAGAAGGATCTGTTGGATTTGTTTCTGCAAATACTGCCACAAATATACTCAAGTCATTTACTTTTCTGGTGCTTCTCATCAGGAAAAGATGAAGTTACAGATCACACAGCTCTCAGTCCAAATGGAGATTCTTGAAGAAGCTTGGACGAGCTCCTTCCTGATGAATATGAATCAGAAACCTATAATATGGCCCTTGTCCAGAAGGCAGCTACATTCTGGAAGTAATGTAAAAAATAAGACACTCTGGGGAGCTTGGGGTAAGGAATTTTGAGCGTGTTTCCCTCCTTTTAAAAGGTTCCTAATGAGTTGTGGATCAACATCAACTCTTCCTTTTGTCTCCCCCATCATCCTCCTTTCAGCTGTATCAGAATTATTGGCCATTATTAGATGGGCTCTAGTGATGGAGAGACACCAGTTAAAAGCTCTTTACTGCACATTTATTGTGTGTGCTCATACCCCGTGTTTTGTAATCCCTTTTCCAAATTCTCTTCAACAACAGGGTCCTGATCCCAGGGGTCAATGTGGCCCCAAAGTAAAGTCCACATAAACTTCAAGGCTTAAGGAATTTATGAGATACTGGGCAGAGAAACAGTGTGATCAAAGTACAACATAAACCCCCAGATTTTCCAGTCTCAATCTTTAGGTGCAAAGGAAAATAACTTAAATTGGCAGAAGCACATTCCTGGTTGGTTGTTTCAGTAAAAGCAGCTCATTATTTGAAGGGAGAAACTCACCCCAGCCTAAAAAAACCTGGAGATTTACTCTATGATCCCCATCTGCCTTGGGATGACATCAAGACCTTTCAACATGATATCCAAACCAGTCAGAAGGGCAGGGTTTGGAATATTTTACTCACAGAATAATAGAAAAGAATCACAGAATGGTTTGGGTTGGAAGGGATCTTAAAGATCATCTCATTCCAACTCTGCCATGGGCAGAGACACCTTCCACTAGACCAGGTTGCTCCAAGTCTCACCTAACCTGGCCTCGAACACTTCCAAGAATGGGGCATCCACAGCATCTCTGGGCAGCCTGTTTCCAGAAAGAGGGCTGAAGCCATGGCTGAATTCTTCCTTTCCCTGATTCAGAGAAGGCTCAACCTGCACGTGCCATCTCTCAGGTAGGTGTTATCCATGCACTGCCTGGCTGGGGACTCTGACAAGACTTATCCCTCCATCTACAAGGCAGAGCTTTGACAAACTGCGTGCTCTTTTCTCAAGGTAGGAGATGTTTGTGGGAAAAGCAGCTCAGATCACAAAGGCTTGACTAGTTGTGCCTGAGCACAGAGGCTCCTTTGCTGTTTTTGAAGGCAGGATCCCAGTCAATGTTTCTTGTAGTCAAGGAGAATTTTTGTTCAAAGGAATTTGTGTCCCAGCAAAGCACTATGGTATGGAAACAGGATAGAAAGCTTGGATGCATGTTCTGGAGCTCTTTTATAACTAGAGGGCTTGGGGCCCATGCAGTAAAAAGATTTGCAGTGATTTCAAGATCTATGGCCAGATCTCTTGGGTGAAGTTTATACAGGACTGCTGTACACAGGCTGAGCTGCACAATTTCCTTTGTAAGGGAAAAAAATCCCCAAGTATGATCATTAGTCTGTGGCTTTGCAGTCTGGCAGGGCCCCTGGGCAAGCACCAGCCCATGAGAACACACTCTGCAGGTTTTATGTTTGCATGTACAAGTTGTGAGTAGTGGTAAGAGCTTTGGCACCTTGAGTAGTGTTTGTTTGTTATTGCCAACAGAAATCCTGCACCAGATAAACATGCTGAACATCTGCCACTTACAGGTCTAGCACAGAATCATAGAATGGGTTGGGTTGGAAGGGACCTTCAGGCTCATCCAGTGCCACCCCTGCCATGGGCAGGGACACCTTCAACCAGCCCAGGTTGCTTCAAGCCCATCCAACCTGGCCTTGGACACTCCCAGGGATGGAGAGTCCACAACCCAAATAAGGCACACATAAAGTGTTCTCTGAGGTTAATATGCCAAACATGCAGTTTAAACCAAACCCTGCTCTTCAGGATCAACTGTTTTCCCCAAAAGGGACATCGTGGAGTGCCATCCAGCCTCTGAGAACCCTGAAGTTCACAGCTGTGTGTTGCATCTCACATGAATACATCATATAACATGATAGATCTGCATGGGCTTTGAAGTGAGCTGTAAAAAGCACATTGCTAACGGTGTGAAGCTTGTTAAAATCAGGGGTTTAGCTGTTCCCTTTAAATAAAGAAAGGAACATGTTTTCAAGAAAGATATCCTATATACCATAACTCCCACTCAAAAAATGGAAATTTATTTTCCATTTAAAAAAAATCCCAAAACGTACTTTGCTTCAGACCAGGCCATGTGCTTTAGGTATTTATAGAGAAATATTGGCATATTTTGTTATAAGTGATGAGTGTAAAAGGGGTGGGTAATCCTGACCTCATCTCGAGGCTTCATGTCTTCAGAAAATCATATAAAACCTACTTCTGGAGCTGGTTTCAAAATTTGCTCTGAAACACATGAGCAGAGCCCCAAAAGACAGTGGACATTGACCTGATGGGATAAAAAAAAAAGACAGATTCAGAAATTTCAGTAAGATGACTTTGAAACCTAATTATTTCTCCAAATACCATAGTGATAAATGCAATAAAAATTTAGGATGAACAAATCAAAGTGGAATATGAAGTTTACAATGTCATCTACTGTATGGTTACTATAATCTATTACCCAAGCTCCCTTTCTGTGTCCCAAAGCAGAGACAACTTTCTTTCCTCAAAATACCCTGCAAAAGTGAAAAAGTGAGTCTGACTTCAAAAGCTCTTCAACCCTGTAACAGGAGATCAAGTGTATTTTAATTAGAAAAAGATTCTGACTGCAGAATACAGGTCTGGCTCTGGACCTAAACTGCTCTAACACACAGCCTGGCTGTCATGTTTCAGCTGGGGCCTCTTGCTTTTACTGTGGAAATAAAAATGAAAAAATTCTCCACTGTAACATTGGTACGAGTCCAAATTGACAATAAAGTTCCTGGAGTTCCTTGGGATTTACTCTAACAGGAAGTTTTATCGCTCCATATCAGCATTAGTCATGCCTTAGGTTATAAGTCAAGTCAAAACAAAGCAATCACATATTAAATAGTGAAAGGAAAAGAAAGTAAAAGTGAAATCTCGAGCATGCTACAGTCAGTGATCTGATGTTGACTTTAACAGAACCAACGTGTCACCCAGAAAGCTGCCTGTAGGAATTCCAGTCTTTGTTTTATACACATAATACACATTACACAGTCATCCTGAGAAGTGCAGAGCTGAGCTAAATACAATGCAGATTTGATTCGGAATTTCACTTTTAATCCATCATTTTTAAGTGTAAGAGGCCAGGAATTATTTTACCCGACTGTAACCTTTGGATCCAGACATTTCTGCTCTCTGAAACTGGAGAAAGGCATCCACTTCCTAGCAGCATGTTTCTCCTGCAGGTGCCAAGAGCCAAGTTGCTTTGTTGCAGCAGCTTTCCCCATTTTTTGAGGAACTGTACAAAGCAACTTAAATTGAAGCAACCAGGACATTTACCTGAGCCGCTGCAGAAAGCTCGGTATAATAAAATGTTATTTAACCAAAATCAGGCACATTCACTCTCATCATTGCTGGCATTTGACTGCTAAAATATCCAATAATCTATTTTGATTTCCAATTGTTTTGGTTATTTTACCCCTTGGAATAGCACAGCTCTAGTCCAGATGTATTGTAATCTTCCTTACTGCTTCTGCCAAATTTCTGGTTTCCATTTGCTCAGTGCTCTCATCATGAGCAATATGTCTGTGTCATTTCCTCCCTATATGTTCAGGCTTTTCCTTGACTCATGCAATCTGTAAGAAGAAAAGCCCAAAGGCTCTTTGGGGTTACTATTTTTAAATACAGGAACTTCTGTGGGGCTATTTGAAAAGGAGATTCCCTTTGAAGATAATAAACAGCATGCTGTAGATACCATGCATGTAAAACTCATCTACAGCCTCATGTCCCAGCCCTGTAGCAGGTCAGTGTGAGACTCCAAAAAGCATAAAATATCCAAAGAGGAATCACAGAGAATCAGGTTTCCAGGTGTACCTGATGCTGTGGGGAATTGGGATATTTGCTGAAACATGTGGAGCGTCCCCAGTGATCGTGGATGTCCCATCCCTGGAAGTGTCCAAGGCCAGGCTGGATGGAGCTCTGAGCAGCCTGGTCTAGTGGAAGGTCCCTGCCCAAGGCAGGGGAGTTGGAATGAGGTGATCTTTAAGGTCCCTTCCAACTGATCCTGTGGTTCTATGAGCTGGTTTCTGGCATCTCTTCTCCCTCCATTTCTCCTCTTCAGGGACTGGTCTGACTTACTGCAAACAGATTTTTGATCCCTACAGATACAAAGCCCCATCACACCAAGGGCTGTATAAGTGGGAAGGAAGAGAGAGCTTTGAGCCAGAGACAAGAGAGGCAAAGATGTCCCAGAGGCAGCACAGCGATCAGGAGCTCAGCCCACTTCAGTGTGACATTTTCACCTCCTTTTAAACCACCTTCTGGAGGCACCAGCAGTTCCTCTGCCTCCTGACAGTCACACACTCCAGTTCTGAACCCCCACCCGGCCACAAGGTGGTCTTGCATTTGAAGCAGAATGAGAGGCACAAAGCAGGAAGATGTTCACAGGGCACCAGACAAAACAGCAGGAGACATCAAGGTAAGGCAAACACCATCTCTGGGTTTCTGCCAGGATTCAAATGCATTCCAGAGAGAACCTTTGTGGCATTAAAGGGTGCCAGGGTGCCAGGCAGGTGCTGGGCCGTGAGGGTGATGATTCTGCTCTAGCAATGTGATTCCTCTGCAGAGAGTGTAGTCAGGAGTCAAATCCCTGATGCTGCTTAATGCCCTAATCCCTATCACATTCCTGTTTTACTTCCACTTTTCTGTTCCTTTTGCCTCAACAAATATTTCCAACAGAAGCTTTTCCTTGAAAATCTCATGGTTTAGTTTACTATGTAAAGTAATGGTAGTTTTTTCAGTGATTCCAGTATGTATAAGGTATTTTTTTGTATTATTAGGGGCTAGTTGATGGCACAGTTCAGCCTTTCCCTCCTGGCTCACTCTCCTCTCCCCAGACACCTATTTGCATGAAACTTTCAGGAATGTCATATCTGACATTGCTGCCCTCTGGTAATCCTGCTGGAATCAGGCAATGATTTGCAAGGTTTGAAAGAGAACAACACACAAACACAACACTCTTGGCTGATTGCAACATCATTTCCTAAGGAAATTAAATTTTTTTAAAGCAATCCCACAGAAAAGGTGAGCACTGAGCTGGCCTTTGTGTCTCAGAGGCTTTTCATCATCATGGCCAGAGCACAGGAATGTCTGATAATGCAGATGAGTAGGTTTTACTCTCAAGGCTCATTACTTACCATACAGTAACTCCACACTAAGGCTCTTACCAGCAGCTGTAGCACTTCTTTATTCACAAGGAAAATGTGCTGTGTAAATGCTTGTAAAACTTTATGGGCTCCATTGCCTCCAAGCACTTCCAATCCAGGTATGGTTAATAAATCCTGCATGTGCAGTGGCTCCTGTCCCTCCCCAGACTTTCAGGGCAATCAGAGGCAAAGAGCTCCTCTACACTGACTAAGCAATGTCATCAGGGTTTTTCTTTTCTAAAAGACACGAATCCCCTTGTAAGGAGCTGTAGCAGAGATTTAATTAACTTTACTGTTTTCATCCCCAGCTTTTGCTTCACCTCACACACTCCCTGCCTTGCTCTCTGATGCTGCAGAGCACCCACACCCTCCTCAGAGATTTCTTGATTTCTCTAAGAGATATTTTCGGGTGCAGCAGCCTGGTTGGCCTCGATCTGCTGGAGAGTTCCCACTAGGTGGCACCGATATCCAGCATTCCCTCTCCACCGTGCCTGTGAATTCCCACTGCTTTGCTCCAGGTCTCTCTCCCTTTTTTTTTTCAGCATTTCCAAACTCTGAGCTCATCGGGTTTAATAACTGCAAAAACAAACAGCTCGTGGGATCTTCTTTCCTGTCCTTACAGTGCTGAAAGGATCCAAGCCAAAAGCCAAGGTGTGCTTCTTCACAGACAAAAAGATCAATTCCCAATGTCATTTCTACAGCTGGTTCAAGAATCTAACTGGTATAATCATTAATTATTTCTTTTAGGACCATCTTCAGACAAGTCCTTAGTGGTCCTTTACTTTGTCATCCTCACTTATGTGCTTAATAAACCTGATCTCTGCAAGAACATCCCTTATCCCAGACAGACTGAGGAGCTGGGAAACAGGGAAAGCTGCGAGGAAAACTGGTGTGGCAGTGAGTGAGAGGTGCCTGCAGCCATTTATCTTCCAGTAAATAAGAGCATGGGCAGAGTCCTACACAAAACCCCCTGAAGGGAGCTCAGAGAGGAACTGAATCAGGCAAAATGTGGATCAATGAAGTTTTGGCGGTAAATAAAAAAAAAAAATTCTCTCAACAAGACATAGTCAAGAGTAATTCCTCATTAATAGGAGCGAAGTAATTTTGGATATCTTTCAGGAGAAGAGACTGAGATTTTTCAGATAGATTTTTCTCAAATTCAGCTTTTTTCCACTCCTCTGTACTTTTATATGTTCCCAAACAAATTGCTAAAATTCCTTTGCATGGAGCTAATTTTAGTTAGTAATGTGACAGTAAACACTTCCAAGGCCAACAGTTAGGAGAGAGAGTCATGCTTTGGGAGAGAAGCCTGCACACATTTTCCTGGTGCAGCACAAAAGCTAGAAGTCAATAATTCCAATTAAATGAAAACTACAATTTGGGGATAACCCTGTAAGTGCCTGGGGAACAGCTTCTATTTCTGACTCTGGCAGGCCATGATAACATCACTATGAGAGATAGCAGGCCCCTGAAGACCAAAATGAATGTGGATGTGGCTGCTAAAGTCCAGAGTTCATTTTAAGCTCATTTAAAGTTCCTTATCTACACTTCTTTGGATTTTATATGTAAATTCTTGAGTGTTTGTTTTCTCTCCTCAAATTAATTCTACAAGGTAAGAGTTCCCAAACTCCATTTAAAAGTTTCCACTTTAGATCCTTAAATCACAAAGATCTCCCAGGTATAAACATCAATGAGAAGTACATCAGTTTATCACTCACTATCTTGCAGTGTAATTATAATGGAAACTGTTAAGAAGAAGAGATTTCTGGAAGGGCAGTTTTACAGCTGTGGGATGTCAGGCCCTGGCTTTTATTCAGGGGCTGGAAAACCAAAGACTGTGAAAAAATGGGTAAGTCTGACAAGACTGGAAAAAGCAGGGAATGGAACAATTCAAAATTCACTGACCTATTTGTTCCTGCATCTGCCATGGCCTCCAGTCCTGACAGCACAGTGGGAAATGCACCAGGAAAATGTAATCACTGGAGATTATTCTGTGTATGAGAACAAAGCAATGTCTGCAGTCAGCATTCCCAAGCCCAACAAGGCTCCAATAGCCAGCCCTTTAATTGTAGGAGTATCCAGCTTATCATTAGCACTCAATTATTATTACTATTCCTTTTTTGTTCCTCAGGAGTGCAGGGATTTCCAACTGCAAATTTCTCATAAGGTGACATTGTTTGGGGATCCTACTCTTTTTAAGTGTTTATGTTGTTTTTATGGTAGCTGTCATGTTAAGAACAACTGAGCATGTAATGGCATGAGGAGGGGGTTTTTTCTGGGGATTACAGCAAAAGGCTGATCAAATTTCAGTGTTTCTTACAAGCTGCTCTGCCTTGACAAGCCACTAATGGCTCCAGCACAGATACATTCAGGTTCAGCTGTGGTGACTGTATGGCAATGACATAAAGCAATGTATGACAATTCCAAGTGCATCCCAGAAGTGTCACACATATAGAGGATTTGCAGGTCTGTGGCAAATGCAGTTCCATTGCTTCCTAGTCCTGCTAAAACATCTGTGCATTTTAGTACATCTGTTTACCTGCATTAATTATTTACAAAGGATAATGTGTTGGAGCCACTAAAATGACAAGACTGTTTAAGTCAGGAAGCACCAGAAACAAGATATCCACAGTCACAGTGTAGCCTCCTTGGTCAACTCCACCAGAAACCACATTTCTCACCTCAGCATGGAATGTTATTTAAATTATTCTATGGAGCCACAGAGAAATTTCTTACCAGTGTTTTATCCTTATTCCTACTTTGAATGCTGAGGAATTTAGAGAACTGTATCTTGACTTGCATTCACGAAGTAGAAGTCAATCATCATCTACTGTTCCATGCCAGAATTAGGGCACTGGAACACAAGTGTCTAAACTCTGTTAATTTTGGGTGTCCAGTTTGAGATACCTTGTTTGATTATTTTTTTCCCAGAACTTTCTATATCAAAACACAGCCCTCCTTGACCTCATCTCAAATTGGGACATCAACAAACAGAGTTCAATTGATTACTCAAGCTGGACACTCAGACATAGGCCAGCTATAAAAATCCTGACTTCCCCTTATGTCACAAACTGTGACCTCAGGCAGGGATAAATTCAATTTTTCCAGGAGCATTCACCTCTTCAAGCCCAACCTTCTTATTCCTTCAACTTCTGATCACTAATAAATGACACTGAGAGTTAAAACAATCTTTGTATGCACTAGTAAGCTTTAGCCACTGGACAGAAAGGTCATTCTTGGCTAAACATCTGCAGCTGGAATGTACTTTGTAGCTGGAGAGATAAAAACACATGCCTTGCCAGAACATTCCTTAGCTTCTGGCAACCAAGTGAATGGGCTGTGACTCGTGTGGGACAACCTTCACTATAGATTTCCATCACCTTGGCTCCCTGATCCATTGATTGGTAGGATTAATATAAATTATAAATAAATTAAAGACCTGCTGCCTGATCTGTTTAACTGCTGTACTCTCTGCCTCATTCTGGAAAACCTCAAAGCTGTGCAATGATCATTTTTATTAGAAACTGGTATTTCTAGTTACAAAATAATTGTGGCATCAAGTTTAGTAAAACTGACAGAAGAAAAATAATGAAAGGAAATAACATTGCAGTATGAAGAGGAAAACAGGCAATGGAGTCTAAAAACCAAACCCAAAGGCAGTTCTGTGATGCCCAAATCACACAGGATGGGCTTCCCACATCTTGTGTTGACAGTGAGAACCCATGTCCCAGAGAAATGGGATATTTCCATCATCCCTCCCCTGATCAGTGCCTCAGTTATCCAACCGAACCTGAGTATATGTAGCCTTTCCTTCTGTTTGGGATCTTACAGGGTTATATTGCCCCTCCAATTTCTCAAAACTTGGAAGAACTTCACTGTGCTCAACATTCCTACAGCACAGTTAAATCTGGCTGGAATTGGCCAATGCCTTGGCCAACAGCTCGTCCTTGTGGCACAAACTGACAGTTTGGTTGCACAAGCCTCATTTGCTCAGGAAATGAAGCTGAAGATGATAGAAAGGTGTGTGTAAATGCCTGCCATGGATTCCCTGTGCAGCCTCGGAGCAGGTTTCCCATGGCTCCAAAAGCACTTATCCCACATCTTCTCTGATTATCTCAGTAACGTACCCAGAGATTAGCCAAAGCAACATTCCTCTTCTAGCAACTAATTTAAGGCTTTTTAATATATTACAGTCTCTTTTAGGTCCAAACCTTTCTATTTTGGGACTTCCAATTCAAATTTGCTTAATAGCTTTGCATAATAGTCCCTTGCTCCCAATAAATTCCTCATTTTAACTTTAATTGGTTTGCTCATGAAGAATCACAATTTACACAAGGTGAAGAGGAGATGTATCACTAGCTAATACTGAGCATAAGTAATATTTGATTAAATAGAATGAGATACTAATCTGCTTTTTTTCTCAGCATTTGTTAATGATACTGTCAATTTCTACAAGCACATAAAGTATATTTACACCACAATCAATGAAATGTATTTGGAATAGGTATTAAATAACAATGTGAATTCAGAGTCCTCTTAAATTTACATTCTATGATTTTTTTAACAGTTTTAAATGTTAGCCAATAGTGCAAAGTAATCAAACCTAAAGGCAGAGACTGGCTTTATGGAAGGTGATGTAAGCAACAAGTGGTAACACAAGAAATTAAATCATATGTAGAGCTGCAATACTGGAGTATAAATCACCTTCAATGATTTCAAAGTCTCAGTCTTGAAATAAAAAATTGTCTCATTTTACTTACTGAGGTGCCTGGCCATGGAAAAAGTGTAGGACTGCTGGAAAGGAGTCTGGGAAAGGGAGGGGAGCTGGAGTTTGGGGGATAGTAAGAAACCTTCTGGGAATACTTTGTGAAAGAAATGGATACTCTAAACCAGCTTGAAAATACCTCCACTTGAAATACTCATGGTTTGGAACAAAACATTTTGATTGTCACTTTGAGTACCTCAGGAAGCTTCTTAAAGGCAAAGAAAAAGTGTGTGATTTTATTTTTTTTCCCCCAAGTATCACAATTTTGAAGCACTTACATTTCCTTCTTGGGTCTCTGACTGATCATTTTGAGCACTTTGGTCCTCAAATGGAGAGCAAGACATTCTGTTAAATTAAACTACAACAAACAGATATTTGAAATACATTTAGATAAATCATATCAGCTTGTGGGTTTGGCTGCTATTTATTACTGATATAGGTAGAATATTTGAATAAGATTTTTTTTAAGCTTCTTTGATGTAGCTTTTATTTTAAGGCCAGAATAATGCCTGTGAAAACCATATTTAATGAGATATATTTAGAAAAAATAACTTTGGAGTATATATTTGGGAGTGTTATTGTTATTATTGTTATTGTTATTATTACTACTCCTAGTTCAGTTTTAGTTTTGGCTGGGTTTTGTTTTTCCTATAATAACATCCTCTGGGAGAGAGGATTGTCTTTAGGCTCATTCTGAAGTGATGCTGGTGTGTAAGTGACCTGGGTCACCCTTTCCCACCCCCCGGTGGGATTTGGGAGCACTGTTAGCACCCCCCTGTGCCGAGGTCAGGTCTGGGCTGGGCTCTGGGACAGGCAAAGGCCAACACATGCAGCACCCAAAACACAGTGTGGCCAACGAGCTGAGAAAAAATAAATTTAGATTAAGGACTGGGGGAAAAATTCTTCCCTATGAGGGTGGGCAGGCCCTGGCACAGGTTGCCCAGAGAAGCTGTGACTGCCCCATCCCTGGTTGTGTCCAAAGCCAAGTTGGACAGGGCTCGGAGCAACCTGGGCTGTGGAAGGTGTTCCTGCCCACTGCAGAGGGTGGCACAGGATGGGCTTTAAGGTCCCTCCCAATCCAGGCCATTCCATGATCCTATGAAGGGGATAAAACACCTCTGGTGCTTGGCGGTAAAATTGGGCTCTTTGGGGCTTTACCTTCCTCCCACCACTCAGTGACAGGTGATCCTGGCTGTGCCAGAGGGGCCATGTGCTGTGTGTCACCCCTGCTGTCACACCCCCAGTGTCACACCCCCAGTGTCACAGCCCCAGTGTCACACACCCGCTGCCACACTCACCCGTGTCACACACCCAGTGTCACACACCACACCCATCCCTCTCCACTCACACTGACCCCGTTCCCAAGGTATCTCCCACCCCGGCGGATGAGGATATGAAGCTGTGGGGATGTGAGGATGATGTGGGGATGATGTGGGGCCGATGTGAGGATGATGTGGGGATGATGTGGGGATGCGGGACACTGTAATGCCAGGCTGTCTGCGGGCTGCGTGCCGCGGGGACGGAGGGGCGGGCGAGGATGCTCGCCCCGCTCCGGACGGACGCTGCGGACACCCAATGCGCTCCGGCTCCACCGCCCCGGAGGGAGGGCAGAGCCCCGCGCTCGGACCCAATGAGGCCGCGCCCGGAGCGGGACTTCCTTCGGGGATCCCGCGGCAGGAGCCGCGGCGGGGCGGGGGACACGTCAGTAGGGCCGGGGACGTGCCTTTGTTCCCCCCACGCTCGGGTCCAGCGGCCGCGGGGACCGGGGCAGGGACGCGGCGCATCCCCAGCATGAGCCGCCCCTTGCCTGCCCGCGGCCCCCGGGGCAGCGCGGCGGTGCCCAGGGGCTG
>JAOXXN010000137.1:22777470-22788058 GCA_026770055.1 Myrmophylax atrothorax
GTTAATTTTGGCAGCTGTTTATATACACTTCAATTATGCATTTATTTTAATGAGCATACCCAGGTACCTCAATTACATGCACTGCCTGGCAGCTCATGCAAATGGGGGTGTGCTGGAGGAGCTGGAAACCAGTTTAGACTTGAAGCTCCATTATGCCAAATCCCAACACTACAGCTGTCAAAGGAGTGAGGATTTACAGCAGCAACAATTTCATTGTCCTAGTTAATATATAAAATATTTGACCAGAGAACTGTAATCATGTTGCCTCAGTGCCATGTTTTCTGGAGCCTGCAGAGAGGAACTGAGCTGACATGATTGGTACAAGATGTTGAACTAAGGCCTTTACCTTCTTCTACTTATTTATTTTTGAAGTCTGTGCTGGAAGGATTTCTGTGTGCCCCTGGTGTGAGGATCAGACTAGAGACAAACCCCACAGAAGTTGTTTTGCCCAGCAAACATCTCCAGCACTGCATGTTGAAACCTAAAGTTGGGGGACACAACACAAAAACTGTGCCTTGGTGTAGGCTATGAACATAATCACAGTGCATGAATCTCTACAATGTTTGTATTGGTACAGACACTAGTTATTTAATATATGTTAAAGGAGATTGGGAATCTGGATTTCCCAGGCTATGCCCCATTGCTGGAAATGAGGCTCATGGGAGCTCCCCAAAGTGTGTGTTAATATATAAAATGAGGGATGGGGGGTTTTCCCTTTTTTAATAATGATGCATAGCAATGTTTTTAGTTGAACTTTTTATATGAATGTAATTTAATTCATTTTTTTACTAACTCAATTATATTCTGTTTTATAGTTGGTTTCCATTCTTTGCAATTTTCCTAAACTCCCCCCAACCCAGTCCTTATGTTTCATAGGAAGATTTTTGTCAGCAAGTATTTTGGGTTTTCTAGTTACCATAAATAAGATTTACCTTATGTATAAAAGAGTTTACATGACACTGTAAAATGTATAATATGTACATAATCTTCAGAATACAATTATTTTGGTAAATTGGCCTGTATTTTTAATGTCACAGTTGCAGTATTTAATTATTTGAGGCATAATAAAACTTGACTGCAGTCAATAAACTAGAACATAGTTACTGATCTTGGGATAGTTTTCCTGATGGGGTGTTTGTATTCCATTTTAATAGAGCAGGCAGGGGCAGGCAGGGAAAGGGTGAGCTCTGAGCCACAGTGGTGTTCTCAGGGAAGTGGAGCATTTATATTCATGGATACAGCAGTGCCCATGGAGAGGTGGAAAACAGACTGTCTGGTGCCACATTTACAGGGCAGAGGAAGCCACTTCCAAAGGCACTTGCAGGTACCAACTTTTCCCCCAGCACAGCATCTTCACAGGGAGCTGCTTCTTGCTGCTCTCCCTCTGCTTCAGCAGTTTGCTGGCTGGGGGCAAGTGAAGAGCTGCTCCCAGGGCACAGTGCCCTGGGGCACAGGGCATGGTTATTAAGTAGCTCTGATGATGCTCTGGGGGAAACCATCCACGGGGGTAACACTGGTGGCTTCAGCTGACAAAACCCATGTAGCATCTCCATAGCACACCTTGGCCCCACTTTTGGGGCTCTCCCACAGTCCCCAGCCAGCCTTGCTCCGTGCCAGCATCTCAGAGGGGCAGGACTCAAAACCCAATTCCAATATTTTTGCAAAATCTAAGGGGAGAACTTGCACAGCTGCCTGCCCTGGGCTCTCCCTGCAGTTATTCTGTGCCTGGCACGGGTCACTTTGTGCCAGACCCAGGGGGCCCACTGGGTAGTTGAGCTGGTGAGAAGGGGGACCCACAGGTTAGGTCCTCATTACCAGAGGGTGCCTGGAATTCAGGGAATGCAAAATGCTTTGCTAAACCAAGAAATGAATGAGCTTATGTGACCTAAAAATAAAGTGGAGATTTCCCACAGCTCCAGCCCTGGCACAGAATGAGCATCAGAGGGAAATGCTCTGGCTCAGTTTTGCAGCTCACACAGACTCCCAGCAGGACACTGGTAGTGAGAGCCACACAGCAGCAGTGAAAGTAGGAGCTCAGAGGGAAAAGTTACATCACTCTGGGATTTGGCAGTAGCAGGACAGCCATGGGTGGCCATGGCCAGGGCTGACATCCACTCCTCAAAATATTGGAGACAGTTCAGAAAACAGGGTGAGACCAATGGGAAAACTCAGGAAAGTTCATGCTCCGGACAGCACAGGAAAGGAAAATTGGAGTGACTTTGCTGAGAACCCACAGAGGCAGCCACCAGGTGAGACAGGAGCCCTCAGCCTCCCAGGGAAACACAAAAGAAAACCCACAGTAAAATTCAGGCCAGAACTACAGCTTGTTTAGTGATTAAGTTAATTAGTCACTGCAGCAATGGATTTAAAGGCTGTGATGAATTTTGTTCATGAGACATCTTTGAAAAGACTTTCTAGTTCAACCCCAGCTGGGCATCCTGAGAGTATCCTGCCTATGATAAACTGAAAAGTTAATCAAGAGGATGATAAGGGGCATAAATACACAAAACAATGACACTCAATGCAAAGAATAAACCCGGTGGGTTCATTCTGCAGGTCAGGAAATCCTCCAAGGGCTCAGTGCCAGTCCTGTGGCTCCACAGCTCAGCTCAGCAGATGCTGCTCTCTTGCCACGTTGCCTTTAGAAGCAGAGGCAGGTGCGGCGCCGAGCCCAGCCCTGCCCAGCCACACCCGGCTCTGAGCACGGAGTGGGGCTGACCAGGTTTATCCACCTTTGCCGCAGGTTTTCCCGGCAAAGGAGCCGCAGGGCACTCTGCTGCAAACGACCTTCACTCAGCTTTTCAAGTCTGAGCACGTAAAACGTGTTTACTGAGCACAGGGAGCCTCTTCCTCTGCTACAGCCAGAAATAAATGTGTATTGTTACAGCCAGAACGTCTGCAGGGTGAGGGGAATGAGAAAGCCAAAGCTGTGCATCCAGAGCAAGATAAAGAGCACCTCTCAGTACATCTGACACATCATCAGCCCTCAAACAGGGCTCCCCCTTCCCATCTACTTCAAATGCTGAATTATTCATCATTTTCTCATCATCACCATGTAAAGGGAATAAAACCCCAAATAATTCTGTCCTATCTACCAGTAAAGTATTTTTAAATGTTTTCTTCCAAGTTCAGTGTATTGAAGGTGTTTAGCAGCTCTGTCACAGTCAGGACTCCTCTGGTGAGATTGGCAACACCTTTCCCTGTCCCTGCCTGCTGAGGTGCACGTGGGGAGTTCACAGGGCACTGGTGTCAATACCCTGAGATTCCTTCAAACACAATCACTGCCCTGGAAGAAACTTTCTGTTCTCAAAGCTGCCACTGCTTGCAGATCTCAAACCATTGAAACCAAGTGCTGAGCCTGCCTGAGGCACCGAGGGAAGGCAGAGCAGGGGATTTTAACAAGGGTTTTGAGAGGAAACCTGAGAGCAGAGACCAGATTGGGCCCAAGTTTAGCCCCAGAGTCCTGCTGAACCTTCTGATCACAGTTACCAATGTAAAACTGTGTCTGCTGCATGTTTTCAACCACACAGCATATGGTTTTATCAGTTCAAAAGATATTTTGGAACAGAGTTTTGACCTGGGGCTGATTTCTCATTGTATTAGTCTCCATCCTCAGCTGTGTGAGCTCCTGACCTTCCCTTGCCCCACCTCTGATGGCAGCTGGGGCCTGTGTGTCCCCTCAGCTCCACAGCTACATTTCCACTGCCCAAATTAATGCTCTGCCAAAGTTTCTGACATGGCAAAACTCTCAGGGCATTCTCTTCATCAGAAGTGCTACATCTGTCAGTCACACACATGGCCACAGGGGCACAAAATGCCTTGGCCACACTCCTGGTGCCCTCAAAACTGCAGGATCAGCCCCTCCAGGGAATGCCCATCGCAGAGCTGATGGGCTGGGAAAGCTGTCAGAGAGTTGCCTTCAGTGCAATTATGAGCTTAACTATGAATTGAAGCAGATAAAAAAAGGTGAGCTTTAATGAAAGGTTAAATCTCACAGGGAATTTTATCCATGACCTTATGTCAAGGGAACATTAAAAAAAAAAAAAGCTCTAGGTGGCACTTTGGAAAAGATAGAATCCTTAATTAATGAACAAATGCTATTGTTAGCTGGTCCTCAGAACAAAATAGTCAGAGTGCTGTAAAAATGAGACTATGAAATTAATTCCCAGACCATGGATATGAATATAAAGATGTACAGAAATACAGATTATCAAAAGAAATAGTTTGTGCAGAATTGTATCTATTGAAGCTTGGGCAGGACTCTTGTAGATGAGCTCAGTTCTGAGCTGCCAGAATCTTCTGCAACCCAAATTAGTCCTTTATCCTACTGGGCTCTTCCACTGAGGAGCAGTAACCTTTTGTGGCACAGAAGAGCCAACTGCACCCTTGGGCTTCCAGAGGCTCTGAAGATGTGGAAACAGTTCCCCTCCTTGATTTACTGCCGTGCCAGATGGCCGTGTTAGGGGATCGATTTGCTTGTAAAATTAGGGGATGTGGTGCAATAATGAAAAACGTTGAGATGTTTCCCATCTCAAGATCAATATTTTGATGGGTTTTAAAATAAATTTGTTGAAAATTACGCTGTGATTGAAGAAAGTCTTTGTAGAAGTGTTATATTTCACAGTGACAAATCTGCAAACGACGTTATTCCTGGAGAGACATTTATTCTGGAGGAAGCATCCTGAACATTAGAATATTGGACAACCTGATACCCTTCTTCAGTTTCAAAATAGAGAAGTTATTCAGAAAGGAGTTTCTCATTATTGGTGGTTTTTGTACAGAGGTTCAGAAACCCAACCAGGAGAAACATCCAAAGCCCAAAAAACTGAGAGTTCCTGGGGATTATTTGGGGGTTCTGTTACAAAGCAAAGAGTCTCAGTGCAAGTAAAGAACCTGCCACAGCTTCTAGCCTGCTCCCATTTCCATATTGATTTGGAGTGTAATTAGCAGCTCCCAGGTTATTCTGCGTGGTGGTTCCACACTGTCAGACATTCCCTCCGGGCTTGTCCTCGCAGCAAACATCATTAAATTTGCAATTCACCTCCGTGCCTGCTGCATTCCCCATCCACAGCCTCCTGTCACGTCGCTTCAGCTGCACAAAGCTGCCCAAACGTGGCTCTGAGCACAGCATGTCCTGCCCTGCCCTGCTTTGGTTATTCTGTTTGGCTTTCCTGCCTTTCATGGTGGTTCTGGGTTTCCACTCATGTGAACCCTCAGGTCTGGCCCTACACACCAAACTGCTTTATCGAGCCTCCTGGACTCAAGGCCTTTGCAGAAAAAGTCCCCGTGAAATGAAGCTGAACTCTAAAGCTGGGCTGCTGGTTTGACCCCATCTTGGCAGTGCCCCCTCTGCAATGCAGGAATTACAGGCAGTGCCAGAGGGGCACAGGGAGGAAGGAAGGGGGCACTTTCATCCTGTTGGATGGCAAAGGTTGGGGGCACTTTCATCCTGCTGGATGGCAAAGGTTGGGGGCACTTTCATCCTGTTGGATGGCAAAGGTTGGGGGCACTTTCATCCTGTTGGATGGCAAAGGTCTCCCATTTCAAACTATTACATGTTGCAGTGTGGCAAAAGGAGGTTATTTGACATTCCTCTGTACCTTGGGAAATGGCTAAAGATTCATGAATATTTCAGAGCCCTGACTTTTCAGAAAGGTGCCTTAAATCTCTTTGCTGTGCCACAGATCTGGTGGTTTTTATCTCAGGTACAGCATCACAGATGAAGCTCCAGCATGAATTTGCTGTATTTTAAGCATCAGAGGGAAAATAATAAAATAACAATCAACTTTTTAAATATTTTTTTCGCTGTGGGGCAATCCCACTCCCTGCTCAGTTGGTTCATGTGAACACAGACCTGCAGTTTCCCACAGTGCTAATTCTTCTGGCAATGAGCATTTTCTAAGCCAAGTGCAGTCGCAGCCCCTGCTGGTCCTGCGTTCCCTCCTGCTCTGGTCCAGGCAGCTGCACTTTGCTGTGGTGCCTCCTGCAGAAAGCAGCAGTCAGGGGGAAAGCCCAGAGGCAGCTTCCAGTTCTCAGAAGTTTTGTTTCCTTGCCTTCATAAAGTGTTTTTTTTTCCTCCTTATGGTTTTCCTGGGATAACTGTGCCCAGAGCCAAAGCAGCTGCCCCCAGCCCAGATTCCAGAGGACCCTGCACAAGTTCCCTGCCTGTTCCTGCTCAGTGGTCCCTCAGCCACACATCAAGCCCCACCTGGTCTGCCAGTGGGGTTTGTCACCCCCTCCCTGCCCCAGGAACCCACCAATTCCATCTCAGTTGTGCAGGCAAGGAAAACACAGAGAAACAAGGAATTGAGGCTTCAGAATTCCCAGGAAGGGCTTGGGTTGGTTCCTTCTGGATAGGGAGGTAAAGAACATTCCCATTTGCATTACCAGGCCCATATTCAGTATCTCAGCAAGGCAGGACATCCTTTTAACTGTCAGGGACAGAAAATGGCAAACCTGGAGCGAATTTCCCTCATTCCCCCCAAGGTTTGGGCCCATTTGGGCAGTACCTCCTGCACAGCCACTCTGCAAATGGGTTGCTGCATCACCCTCCTTATCCAAACCACTCATAGTGTTCTCAAAGAATGATAACTCACTCCCTTCCTCGCTCTGCCCACCAGCCAGCAAACACCCTGAGAGCCCAAGTAATGCAATACCTAATAAGAGGATTAAGTAGAGAGGAATTGTATTTAATATTGCATGAGCAATGGCTGATACCTTCCCTGCCCGGCCTAACTCCCTCACAGGATACAATGTCCACGCTTGTAAGGGAAGCTTATTGACATCTGAGCACTCAATAAATCTGTTCTTGTTTTTTAATGACCCCAAGAGCTGTTTCCACATGCTCACATCATCTTACCAACAATTTACCCTCATAAATTAATAATTGCCTTGAGGGCCTTTTAAACTCTAGAACCTGTTTTAGCTCCTTCAAAACGATTTTCATCTAATTGCAAATCAGGACTTGGTGTGAAGCAGGATTGAACCTCAGCAGCCCAAAAAGCTTTGTGGAACCAAAACCAGGGAGGCTCCTCCTGTGCACAATAACTCTGACACTACAAACAGCAGTAAAAACCTTCTCAAGGGATCCAGGATCAGGACACCAGATTTCTGTCCCGGGGAGGCACCAGGATGGTCAGAGGATGGAGCAGCTCTGCTGGGAGGAAAGGCTGAGAGAGTTGGGATTGTTCAGCCTGGGGAAGGGAAGCTTTGGGGTGACCTAATTGTGCCCTTCCAGGACCTGAAGGGTTACAAGAAAGATGGAGAGACAATATTTACAAGGGATGGAGTGACAGGACAAAAGGGAATGGCTTGAAACTAAAAGAGAGTATCTTTAGATGGGATATTAGGAAAAATCCTTCCTTGTGAGGGTGGGCAGGCCCTGGCACAGGTGCCCAGAGGAGCTGTGTCTGCCCCATCCCCGGATGTGTCCAAGGCCAGGCTGGACAGGGCTGAGAGCAACCTGGACTAGTAGAAGGTGTCCCTGCCCATGATCTTTAGTGTCCCTTCCAACCCAGGCCATTCTATGATTCAGAAGAAGTGGGTTTGAGTCCTTTCTTGCCAAACCCTGCATATGACATTTGCAATTAGTTTCCCTTCTGTGCTCGAGTTTTGTGCCTGTGTAGAGGCGAGGTGGCACTTTGTTATCATACCAGGGCCTGATCAATAAGAATGTATTAAAGATTCATATACAAGTGTATTAAAGCATCCATGCTATGATAATGTCTCCCATTTAAATACTATAAAAAGCTCAGTGGGCTCTTCACTGAGCCATTAAGAGAGTGATAGGCAAATTGGAAATGTCCAAGAGAAAAGGAGCAGAATTACACTTTGCTCTGAAGCACCAGGCAGCTCCCATAAAAATCAATGGGACTGCAGAGCAGTAAATTGCTGGGGAGATGAGCTTTATTTCATGGCTCATAAGTGAACATGAATCTCTAACAACCTGTCAGCCCTGACAGCTGTGCCTCTGCAAGGAGCTGCCTTCTCCAGGGCTGCCTCCATGCCCTGGACCTGCTCCTGGGGGCAGCAGCCTCTGTCCCACCACAGCCACCCCCCCAACAGGGAGCCACAGGCTGGGAATCAGGCAGGGATATCCCCACAATGCCCTGGGAGGTGACAGCAAACCTCCCAGGTCTCATCCCACCAAAACCTGCAGAGCCCTGAGCTGTGCAGTCACCTCTGTAAACTGGGAGGTTTGTGGCTGTGTGCTCTGCTCTCTGCCCCAGGATCTTCTGCTTCAAACAGACAACTTATTCACCAATGACAATGTTATCACTGCCCTTCAAAGGAGGCACTGAGAGAGAATTCAGCCTGCCTGCAAACTTACAGAAAGACCCATGCCAAGGCTACAAATGGAATTGGAGCAGGGCTCCCACATGCCCTGCAATCCTGTCCTGAGCCAGGGCCCAGCCAGGGCAGGAGGCTGCAGGGTTGCTGCTGGGTTTATGGCAGGGAAACTGGTAACACATGGCAGCCATCAAACCAGATGGGCACCGACTGTGGTGCTACAAAATACCCGAGCAGAGGGCAAGGCACAGATTTCTAACGTGGACTTTGGTGCCTTTGCTGAACTGGGATGGCTGAATTTGGGGGAAATGAAGGTTAATGTGCAGGATGTCCTGTAAACAGGAGCAGCTTTCCCACTTCCTTAACTCCCTGGCAGAACTTTTACTTCCCCTTGTGAGCCAGAAACGTTGCAAGTGCCAATAAATTATCTCTGTTTAAAAGATTCCCATGGAAATAACTTGTTTGGATGCTGGGTGGCCACTCGGGGAGTTCAGTGCCAGCTCCAGAGTCAACAAGACCCAGCAGGGGAGCTACACAAATCAGCACTTTGTGGCCTTATCTAGAGATAAAGGTCTATGGGAACAAGAGATAAAAATCAAATAAACTACATAAATCCCTGAGGTTCTGGGGGGAAAAAACCCAGACCTAGATTTAACCATCGCTCCCTACTTTGTCACACACCTTTTCATCTGACAGTGAAAAGCACGAACTCCTAAAACACTGAGATGACAAAGCAGCCTGAAAACAGGATGTATTTTCCCTCAAGCCAAGTTCTTCACCTTCTCCTATCCCCAGACTCTGCTCTTGCCTTCAGCTCCCCCTTCAATTTGACAACCTCCTCACACAACCCACACCAGGCACTTCCAGCTCTCTCTGCTTAATCTTTCAACTATTTTCCTTCTCCATAGTGGGTTTTTTCCCCCTGGTGATTTCTTATTATCCTCCAAAAGGCATTCAAATCTGTTTTCCCAATTCATCCAGCACAATAAATTATCAGGAATTAAATTAGCTATCAAAGAGCTAATAGACTTGTTCCTTCAGGGGCTAAATTAGTTAAATCAAACTTTATCTGGAAGGGGGAAGGTTTAAAAATGTATTTTTCCAGCAGGTTTTGGTCCTCATTATACACACTGAAGCCTATCTACAGCAGCCACTCAAGAGAGCACAAGAATCAGCTGCTCAGCACAGATGGCCTTGAACTAAAGGTCAGAGAAGAGCATGAAAAATGTGGAAATACTTTAAAATTGTTCCAGCAGACACTGGTTGCTGGCTGGAGTTACCTTTCTGGGGAGGTTTCACTGCCTTTGAAATGCTTCCTCAGTGTTAATACATGCTATTTCATTTTACAAGTGGATTTTTTTTTTCTTGCTGTTTGGCTTTGCTGTGTTTTAAGTCAGATTTCTGGTATCTCTCAAGAAAGGAAAAAACTATTTGCTTCAGTGGGAAAGGATTAGGAAGGATGAACTGTTGAATTAGCTGAGATGTTGGTAATATTAAAGCAGCACAGACTCAACAATACACAATAAAAACTTAACAACAGAACCAGACTATGAGAACCATTTTTCCCTTTATATCCTGATTCCCTCTTGCAGGTGAATGGGTGAAAAAGCCATAATGGACTTTACTCCATCTAGGAAAAATACCTGTTTGTATAACCCCTTTCTGTTTATTAGGTGGTATCTGAGCAAAACAGAATGTGTAATTACTGAGACATTTCTGCCCAGATGCTGCTCTCAAACCCAGCCCAGTGCTCTGCTCTCTGTGCAGTCAGTGCCAACACACTCCTTGGGACAGAAGTTACAGGAAAACAGGTCCATGGGCAACTGCTACTCACCCTCAAACTTCTGTAGGACCCACCAGTCTGTGGTGCAACCTGGGCCAAGATGTCCTGGGGGTGCAGGACCTTCCCTGGGTGAGGCTGGGCCAGGTGATCTCCAGCAGGGTCTGTGCCAACCTGAACTGTCCCATGAGGTGATGTCCATCCTGACCTTCCTATCCAAGCACCAGCACTGAGCTGTCCTCACCCCAGGATGGATCCCACCAACAAGACCCACCTGTGGGCAGGAGATCAGCCCCAGCTGCCTCTGCCATGAAAAATGAGGCCTGGGGACAGGGCAAGGGCAAACAGGAGCAAAGGGGCTCCGTGCCAACACCTTCCCAAAGCCAGGGTGGAAACACTGATAGGACTCCATTTGGAGTGCAAACACTGACAGGGCTTCATTTGGAGTGCAAACACTGACAGGACTTCATTTGGAGTGCAAACCAGTGGGGTGGAAATTAAATTCCATCATTTTTTTAG
>JAOXXN010000137.1:22788158-22801619 GCA_026770055.1 Myrmophylax atrothorax
AAAAATGGTTGAACAATGCACAACAGCAACACCAGTGTGTGATAAAATATGTGGGATGCTCCGTGTGTGCTCAGCTCTAGTGTTTGTTGGGAGCTGAACCTGCACAGAAACAGCATATTGTGAGTCTAAGAGAGACATTTAAAGTGAACACCGAGTTGGTTTTCAAAAGCACCATAATAAGGGAATTTCATCCTTTTGGAAATATCATGAAACAGAAGTCTTTGAGGCCTGCAGGAAGCACTGAAGAAGAATTTGCACAACCCAAAAAATTAGCACAAAGATGAAAAAAGGTACTTTAAAGCCAGCTCCCTCAGGTGGGCTCTTTCAGGCTTGCTGGGTACAACTTCCAGCAAACCCTCAACAGCCCCAGAATGGCTGAAGGAAGAAAGAGCAGCTGATTATTATTGTCAGAAAGGTCAGTGTTTCTCTGTGAAGTCTGTGTTTCTTTTGGCTGCAGTTCATTTCTCTGCATTTTTCTTTTCCTAATTCATTTGAATTTTGGCAGCTGCACTGCAGGTCCTTGGGCAGCTTTTGGGGGCTGCTCTGCTCTCTTACTCTTGGATAGTTCAGGTCATATTCCTTCACCCGAGCCAATATTGATGGCTGTGACTGTTCCCAGTGCCCACACAGACATCTATCAAATAGATAAACCCCTAATTCTGTGAATATCTTCTCTCCCAATCAATGGGCTTTGTTAAACAGGATTATACAGTGAAATGACTAAAAGGAGTAGCTAAAATTAGTCCTAAGGGAGTTGCAGAGCCCTGGGGGTCAGGAATGGGCCACGGACCAGCTGGTGACAGCAAACCTGCCCTTCTCCTGCCTCTTGGAAAGGACAAGAGCTGAGCATTCCCGGGAAACTATTCATCTTCTCTGGGACTTGCCCTGGGCTCTGCTGCAGAGAGAACACTGTCACACAGCCCCGGAGCAAATTAAAGGAGGTGTCTCCGAGTAAATTAGGAAAACAATTTGTTTCCGAGAAAGAGATGAATTACAACTTAATTAAAACAACATAAGGAGGGTGGAGAAGGAAGGACGGATTCAGATCAGTCCTAAGGGAGCTCCACAGTCCTTGCAGCACCTTGAAAGAAGACATTCAGGTACCAGCACAAGAATTTCCATCAGTTATTCCCAGGAGGCACAACTTTCCTCAGGCAGAGGCCTTCACAAATATCTACCTTTTTAACACGGCAAATCACTCACTCCAAAGTCAGCTTGTCTTTAGAAACAAGAAGGGACAGAGGTTGAATGGGAACACAGCAGCAGTCAGCTCCTGGGAGATGGGAAGTGGCAGCAGAGGGGATGGGATGTGCCCCCAGCATGGCATGGAAGGCACCCCTGGCCCCAGCCCAGCAGCCAAGGGGGTGTCCCAGCACCCCCAGTGTGGCATGGAAGGCACCCCTGACCCCAACCCAGCAGCCAAGGGGGTGTCCCAGCACACTCTGGACCAGGCAGTGCTCTTGGAGAGTGGATAGAGGCAGGGAGAGTGGTGACCTTCAGCAATATGCAGTCTTTCAAAGGGTTTCTTTACCAACTGCTTTTCAACAGCAAAGCCACATTCAGTAATCAATAACCCAAACTTTATGGCCTACAAAAATGGAGTTAACCCTGTTCTGCACTTCTCCTGCAAGGAAAGGCTGAGAGAATTGTGGGTGTTCAGCCTGGAAAAGGAAAGGCTTTGGAGTGACATATTTGGGGCCTTCCAGTACTTTCAGGAGCCTACAAGAGAGATGGAGGGGAACTGTGGGAAAGGGCATTTAGTGACAGGACTAGGGGGAATGGATGCAAACCATGAGAGAGTAGGTTTAGATTGAATACTGGGGAGAAATTCTTCCCTGTGAGGGTGGGGAAGCCCTGGCACAGGTTGCCCAGAGATGTCCCATCCAAGTGGGTGTTCAAGGCCAGGTTGGATGGGCTTGGAATGACCTGGGCTAGTGGGAGGTGTCCCTGCCCATGGCAGGGGTGGAACAGGATGACCTTTAAGGTCCCTTCCAAACCAAACCATTCTGGGATTCCATGATCTCCTTTAAATCTCATTGCACAATGACTCAAACATCACCAGTATGTTCCAGCTGCTGGATGCACTGTAAATAAAATTAGCAAGGCTCCCCAGGTATTACCTCATATTTCCCTGGGATCCCAAAGCCAGAGCATTAAAATAATGAAATAAAAAATTATGAGAGCAGAACCAACTTCCTGCTGGGAAAGAATAAATCACTGCCTGTGCCTTTCTCCTGTGACTGACCCAGGGCTCAGGTCTGAACAGCAAAGCTCTGAGGGTGGTCCCAGTAGAGACTCAGCAGCTCCTAATTCCAAGTGCTCCAAGTGGGTGGTGCCTTTGCTGGGAGCTGTAACTGAGCTGTCTGCCCACGGGATGCAGCGAGTCCCACCTCAGTCTCACTGTCTAATGGTGAATTCTGGGAAGGAAGCCCAGTCCTCGAGTGCTTTGGGTTGTGATTTGAGCACTGCTGATGGAACTGCTCCCTGAGGTCTGAGCCTTTGGGAACAGCCTGTTCCCTTTGCCCACAGAGCCCCCAGCAGGGTCCTGCTGCCCTGCCCTGCCAGGCTGGGGTGGGCCAGTGTGGGTGCGGGAGGTGGGCAGAGTCTGAGCCAGCCAAGGGGCTCCTCCAGGCTCTGCCTCCTCCCGGCTTTAGCTCCCTGCCTTGTTTCCAACAACGTGGTGTGTTCTCACACCCATCCTCAGTTGAGAAGAATATTTTTCATCCTTTGTGTTTCCCCTTCCGTTCCCCAACACAGCAGTGGTGTTTTTAATGTTGATTACTGTGCTGTATTATATCTGGATTCATTTCTAGACCTGAGCTACACCACCAGGCTGACTCCTCAGAAAGCTTTCCTGGTTTCTGTTGCTCCCCTGCCATCCCTCTGACCATGCTGTACAGCACACACATTCTGCTTTGCCCCTTTCCAAGCTCTGCTTGCCTTTGTTTCTGTGTGAACCACAGCATTTCCCTCTGGATCTGTAAAAGCTCATTGCTGTGTGTTGTTGAACTGTCCCTCTTGATTCTGGGGGGTGTTTATGAAGGGGTTTGTCTCAGTGTGGGCTGTTCTGTGCTGGGCTGGATTCCACTGACTGCATCTAGTTATCAAATCCTGTGAGCATATAAATACTGCTCTGCTTCCATGAACTTCAGGAATATTTCCTGAGGGTGTCCATCAGGCTGACACCTCTTTGCAGAGCTCCATTGCCTCTTCCTGTCACAGCTGCAGAGAATGCTCTGAGCCAGCCACCCTAATACATTCAAAACTTGTGATTCAGCTCATGCAATATTTTGATCACCTGTTTGGACTGCTGGGCTGTGGGAGAGGTAAGGACAGTCCCAAGGGAGAGCCTGGAAGCTTCCCAGGCTGTGATTTCCCTTGCCTGGATGCAGCACAGATGTCCTACAGAGCTGCTGTGCCCTTTGTGCTGCTGAGCTGTGGCCCTACAGGACTGAGCATCCCTTGAGTGCCCCTGCAGCCCATCCCCAGCACAGAGTTCAGTGGCTGCCTCCGAAATTAGGCAATTCTGTTAATTGTCCTCATTTTCCAGGACTCTGTCACTCTCCCCTGCACCACTGGTGGAACAGCTCTTTGTGTGCCAGCATGAGCAGCTTGGGAGGGAAAGCTCAAATCAGTCCAAGGACAGACACCTCCCAGAGATAATTGCACTCAGATATCCTGGGGAGCCTTTACAAATCCCTTCTCAGCTTCCACAGCTCCTTCCCCTCTGTGGTTTGCTCTGAGGAACCTCTATTAAAGCAACAAGACATTGCTGAGCAGAGCCAGCAAGGAGTAAAAGGATTTCTTTCCTTCTCCTGATGTACCTCCCCAGGGCTCTCCAGCCACACAAAACTCCAAGAATTTTTTGCCCTTTTTTTTTTATTTCTAAGGGTCAAAATGATGGAGGTGGCTCTGCTTTTCCCTTCTGCAAAGAGCATCAAAGAGCACTTGGATATTGGTAGGTTCTTTTATTCAGCTGCGGGTGGTTTTTGCCTTCCTTTGCAGCCTGGATGTTCCTCCCTGTGCCATTTCCCACTAGGAATTTGGGCTCTGGACTTGGATATGATTTAGGTAAATGCAGTGGGAGTCAGTAAGTGCGAGTTGTTGTCTACACAGAGCTCCTAGACAAGAAAGTCACCCAATATTTTTAATACATTGAACTCATGACACTCAGTATACACATTATGTGTTATTTACATATCCACACTTACTTGAAGTCTGTGGTACCACAAATGCATTCAAAAATGTTATATTTCTGCTTCAATAGCTCTTTGATTAGAAAAAAAATTAGCAACTTCCATAAGCAGGATTTATTCTCTCTTTTAAGAGGTGGTTGTAGCACAGTTGGGATCACACAAAAATCCAGAGCTAGAGCAGAGTACACATTTTGTAAAAAAACCTGATCTCTGGGGGTGAACAGTCCTCTGGAAGCTTTGGGATCCCATCCAGCATTTTCAGATTTGGCAAACTGGAGAATACACTTGAAGAGAGACAAAAGGAAAATAGAAATGGAGATAAATAATCTTGGGAAAATTTGAGAACAAAACAGACATTGATAAAAATCAAACAGTGGATTCAGACATATCTAAAATAGATTTGTGTTCTTGGAAATCTTGATGTGTCATTTGTTGCAGAATTTATCTGAAAAGGAGCTAATTAAAAATTCCCAGGTTTCACTCTGTTGCACAAGTTTGACATCCTCAGACTCAGTAAAGCATTTCAAGCTTCTGTCTTCCAACACTGGCAGTGAAAGTAATACCAGAGTAACAGCAAATAATACCAATATTTAATTGCTTCAGGAACTGGCAGGATGGGGAGCAGAAAAAAAAATTAGTAATTATTAAGAAGTGCTTTTCTTCTTTTGTTCTCCTGGGGCTTTTGATATGCAAATAAAAGTGAAATCCACCATTTCAAATTTCCTTTTTGCTGATATCTGCCTTTAGAAAGCACAGGCATCACCATCACTGCCAAAGGGATGCCTACAAGACTAAAGGAAAAATATACTGGAAACTCAGAAAGGTTTTCATCAAACACTTTCTTTTAGACTTCTCCTTTCTTTTATTGCCCTTCCAGGAAGAGAAGGGAAGAGATTTGTCCCACCCTAGACATGCTGAAAGGCTTATCTTTGAAATACCAACAATGCCTTTGGAGGTGGGGACATGACTCTGTAGTGGGAAAAACAGGCAACCACACAGATTGCTGAAGAGGGAGACTTAGAATAAATTATCTTCTCCTCTGTTCTCTATCTTGTATTTAAATCTCCAGTGTCTGAGGCAGCTCTGGCAACACAACCTCCACTGAGTGGGGTGTTCAAGGCAGAGCATCTCCCACAGAGCTGCCAGGGACAGCAGAGAATCCACAAAAATCAAATGCAGGGAACTCAATTTTCTCTTGCTTTTGCTCCCATCTTTCAAGACATCCTTCTGATTCCATCTCTGACATGTAATGCAATTTAGACTCCTTGCAGAACACGGGGGATGCAACGAGACTGAGGAGAGTTTGAGTAATAGGTTGTTTCTATTAATAAAAGGAAATCTGATTTGTCTGCCCTACTCACTGCCTCTAAACTTGATCCATGGACTTAGTTCAGTTCCAGAATTGCCAGTCATGTGATTAGAAGCCTCTCAGACAGCTTCTGGATATTTTGGGGCTTTTATCAGATACTGGCACACCAGCCTGTGGCCCTGGAACATTGTGGATAGTTGAAACTATGGGAAAATGAAAAGATGCTTCTAGAACGCTTGTTGTACTTGAGATCCTTTCCTTTTAAACTCTCTCACAAACATTCCTTTGTGTTTATCAGCTTTGCTTAGCTGTTGGACTTACAGTTGTCTGTATCTTGCTTGGAACTCACAGGGATTCCTCTTGAGTGTGAGGGATTCGAGTGGAGTGTGTCTGAAATCTGATATTCCACTTAGTGTCATAATGTTGTTTTCAGCGAGAGATAAATGCTGAATCTGAGGGATCTTTGGCAGCTGTTTGAAGGATGTGAAGTGGTTTTTATTGACATTTAATTCTCTGCATCTGTAAAGTACAAAGTACGTGACATCACTATCAAATCTGTGACAGAAATACCTGTAAGCCAACACAGGGGTGGGTTTTATACACTAGTTTTACATTTGTGCTATTTTTGCCTACCCATGGACAGCAGAATCCCTACACTTTACACTCTGAGCTTTCTTTATGTTGTACAATGAATGCATATCTTTTACAGTTGCCAATATTACAACTCTTCATCCACTTCAACAGCAGCAGAGGGATTGTAAAATACAATTGTCCTGGTTGTGTTTGGCCTCTGTTTGGGTCCCGTTCCACCATCTCTTCATAGAGATTCCTTCAGTGTTCAACAACTTCCTTTTGCAAACATCCCTGAACTTCACAAGACTCATTAATTACTCCCCAGGAGTCCAGGGGACATCATCTGTTCTCCTCACTGAGTGTTTCCACCTTGGGGGTGACATGAACTCAGAATACACTGATGGGCTCTCAATGCAATGCTCCCCAAAAATGGCAATTTTGCCAGTTCTCGAGAGTCTGTTCCAGACAATACTTAGCCAAGTAATAATTTTGGTTTCTATGATGTTGCATTAAAATAGAAATAGGACATTTTGTCTACCTTGGCAACCTTATGGCACTGAGGTCTGTCAAAGAATTGTCCACCAACCAAAGCTTTTCCACCCGAATTAATCTTCGGAGAATCCTCTGGAAGTTTTCCAGCTGGTAAGGATCACCCAGGTCCTGGAATGAAAGGTTCAACTCCTGGCAAGGGAAAAATAAGAGAAATCACTTGATTTTCCCCTCTTTTTCTTGCTTTCTAACAGCTATATCATTAAATATTTTTAATGTCAGAATTAGTTAAAAGGTGGATCTATTTTATGATGCTGCTCTTACAACACTTGGCGGTGCCAGTTGCCAAATTCACCTCAGAATCATAGTGATGGGCTCCAGAATTCTTTGAAAATAAGGAAAGAACTCATCCTTTAAGCATGAACTTTACTGCCCAGTAAACATCTTTGAGTGGGGATGGCAGTGTATGTGTGTGTGTGCACTGAGTGGGGAAAGCAGGACCAGGTGATCCTGGCTCATGGGTTGGGCTTCCAAACTCATCTGAAACCAAAGTGCTGAGCAGCAGCCAGGTATTACTAATCACGGAGCCATAGGATGGGGTGGGGTGGGAGGGACCTCAAAGATCATGTCATTCCAACCCCCTGTCATTGGCAGGGGCACCTTCCACTGGACCAGGCTGCTCAAATGAAACCCTGTCAGAACACAGGATTTTACTCTGCTGGATCACAACCCAAATAACAGCATATTCCAGTTCCTCTCCCCTTGTAAAACTCCTCTGGTTTACAATGTCACGGTGCCAAGAGGAGCTTTAAACCTGCTCCCTGCACATTATTATTTGGCTTATTTACAACTACAGTACAAAATGTTAATGAGAAAGTTTTACAGCACAGTTTTCCCAGTTCTCTTGCATCCTCTTTTCCCATTTCTCTGTGTCAGTTACTTGTTTTCTTTTTTTCAAGGTATGTTCTTCTCTTCTGAAAAACAGCTCTTCCTCTGAGGGCCCTGGTCAGAGAAAAAAGATTTACAAGAGTGGATGTGATATGGAACTGGCACTTGGTTACCTGCTGAAAGATTATATATGTGGCTGGGAAGAGATCTGTAATGAAGAAATGTGTAAAGTGTTAGAGGTGTGTAGGTTTCCAGGCCTCTAAAATATAAATTAATGGGAAGATTTTGCTACCATTTCTGGGCCCATAATTCAACAGGCAAGCCAAGGTCCTGATGATTTGGTACATGCTTGGCAAATGACAGTTCTTGTACAGCTCAGAAGGAAAGCTGTTTCTAAACGGCTATTCAAAAGGATCTGAGTTCTAAAATCCTGTTTCTCCATATTTTTCACATGCTATGAGTCAGCCTTTAAGTGTTCTGAGAAAGGAAGATGTTTGCAACTTCCAGAGCACTGACAGCAACTGCAATGGGGTCATGTCCTCAGAGCTCATCTGTGTTAAGAATGACACACATTGAAGACTTAAATTCTTAAGGTCTGCTGAAATGTTTAGAGCTATGGACATCTTCAAATTCCTAACTAAAGAAAGGGCAGGGTGGAAATTTTCCACTGTTTAGTGCCTAACATGCAAATACTGGATTTTGAAATCAATCTTCCATTCTCTGTTCTTGAGTGTGTCTGTAGATTGTAGTGGTACCAATTGAGCCATAAAACATAATACATGTGCCACTGTTTGCAGGACTGGATTGCACTCTTGGTGTCTTTTTTGGCATGTGGCTACTGCATTCTGAACAACATTTAAATGTTCATGAACTTTTGAGAGAAGTGACCAGCACCATATTGATACTAAATATTGTCACTTTGCAGTTCTGGCACTTGTTTCCCATTTTTTGAAATTACAAAGGATAATTTTTTTGTGATTAAAAAAAGCAAGCATGTACAACATGGGATGAAATCCTGCCCCTTTCCAAGAGAATGGCAGACTCCATGATTTCAGCTCCTGGAATTTAGGCATGCACTTTTTGAGTAAATAGAGTTAAGGCTTAGATGTGAATGTGTCTTTTCGGTCTTCACCTTCTCTCACTCGGGGACAACGGAGCTGATTCCCTCGAACATCGTGGTCCTCTATGTCACTCCAGCCAAGGTGCTTGAAGGAGTCACAAGGAAGCTTAAAAATAGGCAAAATAAAGACAGAAAAGAATCAGTAAAAGCTCCTCAGTTTCTGACATTGCATTTTCTCATATTTCTGGCAGAAATCCCTCCAGTTAGAGCCACATCCCGAAGGTGGTAAAGGCTGTGGGAATTCCCAGCTAGGGGTAGTTTGCCAAAGCTCATCCTGATTTACTTCTACAAACTGGCTCAAAGGTTGGAGAGCCTTTTCAGGCCTTGTTATCCCCTTGCCCCTCACATCCAGTTTGGGGCCCCAATCCCTGCCCCAGGTGACAGCACAGCACAGGAGCTTAGTTATGATCTGCCCCAGCTTTGGGAGAGAGAAGGAGGCAAAGAAATCAGCTCCAGAGCTGAGGAAGAGATTTGTGCCTGAGCTGTTCTTTGTCCTGTCTCTCTGCTGTAAAGCTGCACTCAGCCTGGTAAGTCAAACACTTACTGGGGAAGGCAGCCCAGAATCCCAGCTCTGCCTGATGATTCCTCTGGTTTGGGAGAAAACCCATGGAACTGTGTGTGGATGTCCCAGGATGGAGCAGCAGGATGAATGGGATTTACAGAACTTTTCATTGCCTGTAGTCAGACCTGAGGAACTGAGAGAGAGATGTTAAACCAGTATTGATTCTGTTCAGAGAAATGCAAATTGTTTTAGAAGTACAGAAAATACTGAGGAGCAGAGGCAGATTTACCACCAGGCAACAGCCACACAGTCCTGAGGTCAAACCAAAGGCCAGTCCCTCACCTCTCACCTGAGCAGTTTTACTCACCAGGCTCCCAGAGATGTGTCCAACCATCAGAAAGAGGAATTTACTGGCAGTTTGTTAGAAAAAATCAGTTTTGGAGAAAATGAGGGATTGACCTTGTTCAGCAGCATGATGTGACCCTTTCTACCCTGTGCAGCCCTGCTTTTATGGACCCAGGTTGGATGAAAAGATCCCTCAATTTTTTATTTTAATTCCTTATATACTTATATTTCTTATATGTATATTCCTTACATATATATATTCCTTATATTGATTATATATTTAATATATTATGTTAGTAATATTAGTATTTTAATTTTAATCTGTTGACTGTGTCTCAGAGGAACCTCAAGGATACAGAGAAAAGCTGAATTTAGTTCAACAGAGTCTTCAAATAATGGAATCACTGGGGCTGGAACAGATCTCCAAGATCACCAAGCCCAACCTTCACCTCGAAATCCTGTGGTTTTGTGCTTTTTCGTTCCTTTGCCTAAGAACACTTCCATTTTACATTCCCCATATGAGGCAATTCCTCCAACTGAGCTTCAGAGGGACTGAAGAATTTGCAGACTGGCAGCTGCAGTTCAGAAGTTTACCATGGAATACTCGAAAAAAACCCCTTTAATTGAGCGAGTGTGTGCACACAGGGCTGTAATTTGCCTTCACTGCAGAGGCTCAGGGAGCTCCTGCCAGGGAGGCTCAGCTGGCAGGAACAACTGTGGGCAGGAGCAGGAGGGAGGATGGAAATGTAGCTCTGGAATGGGCTGGGGAGAAAGGCAAAGGAGTTTCACACTGAGTGGAACAGACAAGTTAAACAGAACACCAGTTCCAAGGTGCAGTTATGGGTTATTGAAGAGACATGTGCTGTTGACCTGACTATGACTCTGTTGCCTTTTTTGAGCAGCAGCAAAGCCCAGGGTTGCATCTTTGCTGCTGTGGCCCAGGAGTGCTCCCAGGCTGCCCAGGGCACAGAATCCCAGACTGTTCTGGGTTGGAAGGGACCCACAAGGATCATCGAGTCCAACTCTTAAGTCAATGGCCCACACAGGGGATTGAACCCATGAGCTTGGCATTATTACACCCAAGTTTTAACCAACTGAGCTGATCCCAGGGTCAGTGCTGACCCTTCACTGCTGATTTGTGTCCTACTTACCTCCTTCTTTCTTATCACTGAATTCTTGAGACTTCCCAAGTATTGGACCATGCTGGATGGATTGAATGACCAACTGCACAGTGACTAATCCAAGCCAGGCACAGGGAATGCCAAGTTCAGGCACAGCTTCTCAGAGGAACAGTCAGGGGTGATGCACACAGAGCTCCAGAGCTGGGAGGTGACCTCCAAACTGCCCATGTTGGGAGAGCTTTGGCCTTGGAGCAGCCCCAGAGAACAGGGAATGTCCCTCTCCTTGCAAGAGCCTCCAGGATCACACCCCACATATCAACCCATCCCCAGGTTATTAGAGGGGCTGGAACAGGAGAATGCAGAGAGGAGAGGGACGCTTTGTAGTGCTCTCAGCTCTGCTTTCTCTCAGACTTTTCCAAATTGATGGGCACTTCATTTTTATCTCTGTGTATTCCCAGGGTTGGGTGAGGTCCTTCCAGCTTTGTCTTCTGTACTGTTGGAAAACAAACTGTTGTAACAGATTGCTGGGTTTGACAGGTATTGGGTCCCTTTCCTTATCAGAAATGTGTGTTGTAAAAACTGCTGCTGAGGTACTGTTTGCTTTTTCCCCCTCAGTATTTATATATTTCACCATGAGAAAGTGGTTGTGGGGTAGAAGATTAGAGACAGAAGGCTGATGTTAGGCCCTTTATGTAAAACAAAACTCTGAGATCCTAAGTTTTCCCCCTGTAAATTCTGCTCTGTTCCCGTTTCTGGCAGTGACAATTCTTTTTCCTGCGATGCATTTTTATTTTCTGCCTTTTCTTTTTTCTCCCATTCACAGTTTTGAAGTGTTACAGAACACAAATCAAACACTCTGGGGGCACTGGAATGCATTTGGTGCTTTGATACCCCCCGAAGACTTGTGATATGATGGAAGACATGAGGGAGAGATTTAGAGTGAAGTTTGCTTTGATTTCCTAAAGAAAACATTCTCCTATTGCAGCTGTTAATCAGATAATCAGAAGCTGTAGTTTAAGATATCTGTAGTTTAAGATCTGATCTAAGCTTTCCCTTTTTACCTTCTCTAAATGTTAAAAGTCTGTAGGGAGAAAAAAAAACCCCACAAAAGAAATATAATTTGCATTTAAATAAATTCAGCAAGTTTGCATGAATATTTACCATTTCTCCAGTGGGTTTTTTGCATGTCTATTAGCACAGAGCTGAACTTCTCAAATTCCAGAGTCATCTCCTTACCTTGCTTGTTCAGAAGGTGCTTGTGTTCCTTTCATTTCATTCCCCCCACTTCCAAGTGGCATAAAACCTTTTTAACACAAGTGTTCATTTGCAAAGGAGAATCAGGGGATGTTATACTTTTGTATAATCCCGAGCATTCAAAACTATTTCATGTTTCCCTCTCGAAATACCTACATTTAAAAGTGTGCTGGGGCTGAGACTTGCCAGGAGGTTTATTCACATTTCAAGTGAACATTCATTTTAGGAGGTGATGTGGGGGAAAGGTTCATGTGTTGCTTTTTATGTGAATTTGTTTTCCTCTTTGTTGGCAAGTTTTAGGGGAGCAAACAATGGGTTACTTTATTAATTGTGGACGTAGCATGATGCACTTTAAAAGCAAGATAGTTTATTTTTTTTTTAGCTGCACAGGATGTAGGGAGATGCTTCTGCTGTCTATTGTCATCTGTTCAATCCTATCTAATAAGTCACAAACATATCTGATGTTTTTATAGACAGAAAATAAATACTACTTGCTCTCACATCCTCTTCTGAACAGTGTAGATTTTATAACTCTGTATGAGTCCAATTGTCCTGTCCTTGCAAAAGGAATGCTGATGTCATCTTTTGGTTTCCATAGGTCTTTGAGAGGAAAATAGCTGTATAAATACCTGTTTTGTTGTAGTAACAGAGTAGTTCGGTTCTGTTACCTTCATTTGGGGTGTGATCTTCATTTGGGTATTGTCTCAAAATATGAAAGACCAATTCACTCTTCATCTTGTGACAATCCTAAATGACCTGTCCACAAGTCAAATGGAAAGGTCCCTTTTAAGGCTCATTTTAAACTAACATCGGTCAGTGTTGTTTCTTAGCGGGTTCCTTGTTTGTTCTAATCACAATTCAGGACCTGCCAAATGACTTTAAGCGGATTGTTTTGTTTCTTTTGTGGGGAAAGCTCAGCACAAACAGCAAGCCGAGCAGACAAACCCTTGGTGCAGAATGCTTCATTTTCCTGGATGGAGTCATTCTTCCATTGGAAATACTTGACTCTTTAAATACTGGAAACTCTCCAAGAATTAGAGAGACTTGTAAGGGCAGGGATGTTACAAAGACCACTTTTAACAGCTTACAGAGGAGGAAAAAAGGATGTAAGACATGCTAAAATCATACAGGCTATTCCCCTTGCATGCAACTATTAATTCATCGTCATTAGCAGATAAAAGCTCTGCAAAAGACTGGCAGAGTGGTGCCTGCGATTGGGCATTCAGAGATATTCCCAGAGTGGGGGGCTCTCCATCCTGGCACACAGTGAGGCTGCCAGGGGCTGGCACCCAGAGGGCACAGCCACAGCCAGTTCAGGGCACAGGGATCGGGCCAGAAAGCCACAGTTACTGGGTTTACTTGCAGAAAGCTTGTAAACACATTTGCTTTCAGCAGCAAATTAAAAACCCCCAGAGCTGCAGACACAGGTGGGTGTAGCCTGCCCTGAGCAGGGCTGGCCCTGCCTTTGGCTCTCTGGGGCTCTGCTGTGGGCAGGGGTGCCAGGGCAGGTGATGCCCTGCCAGCATACACCTCTCACCCATTGCAGGGGCTGCTTTCACTGCACAGGCTTGGGCTGAAAAGCTTATTTGGATATCAGGAAAAAAATCTTTGCAGAGAGAGTGCTCAGGCCTTGGAATGGGCTGCCCAGAGAGGGGGTGGATTCC
>JAOXXN010000137.1:22803766-22820178 GCA_026770055.1 Myrmophylax atrothorax
GGAGTGCTCCATGTGAGCTGACCAGAGGTAAGAGAAAGTACTCATGACTAACCCCATGGATTTTATGTGTTCTCCTCAGTGGAAGTCCCAGTGGCAAATTAATTAAGTGGATGAAACATTTTGCCAACTGGCAGGAACGAGGACAGAACAGCTACTGCATTTTTCAAAACATGACTGATGAGATAGAAAACCGTATCTTGGAAAATCCTGCCCTGCTACAAAGCTCCCTGATCCAAGTCCCACTTCCCCAAGACATCAGTGCCAGTTGTGAGTCCTGGACCTCCTCTCCTCCCACTGACACCTTGGGCAGCTTTTCCCAGCCCCAAGATGCTCTAAATTCCCTCAGTGCAGTGCAGGTACATCTGAGTGCAGGGGACTTTCTGGGTAGAATTCACTAAAAGCCCATGGAAGACTTTGAAGAGCTATAGCTGAGCTACTTCTGAAACTACACCGGGGAAAGATATTCTGAGTGAAAAGCTGAGTGAAAAATCCCTCCTGTGTATGTTTTAGACATCTGGCTGTTAAGAAAGGACTTGCAGTCAAAAGACTCCTTTCTCCTGATAAAATGGAGCCTCGATAAATAAACATCTGAGGCTGCACAGCAGAGGTTCAGCTTTGCCTCACAGCAAATGGAAAGCTCAGTGGAAGAGGAGGAAAGATAAAGAAGGTTGTAAGCGAACTCTTGGAGCTGGGATTTGAAAGGCTTTTTGTCCCAGTGTTTTGAGCAGTTCTGGGGGCTGGTCCAGCTTCCCACAGTCTTACCACCAGCTGCTTTTCATGAATCAGCAGCCTGGAGCAGGCTCTGCTTTCCCTGCAGATCTGAAATGCCCTTGATAACAGCTCTGGGAACAAGTAGCAGGGCTATTCACACTAACACTTCCCACACCCAGAGTCAGGATTCCTTCAGTGCCTGCTCCAGCTTCACATCCCACCAAACCCCAGCCCATGGCTGCTGGAAAGGGCCCTGCTCCCGAGTGGGTGATCTCAGGGAGGGCTGCTCGGGGTTGTTCAACAGCAAAGCACTGCAGGTTTGTTCAGTCCTGCTACTATGGAAGTGAAAAACGTGGATCGTTCCACAGAAATCAAACCAAACAAGTTTTAAGATCATCTTTCCGGAAAAGAAAATTAAAATCAAACCAAAGAAAGAAAGAAAAGGGTGACAAATCCTCCCAAAGCAAAGAGTTCTTATCACTTGGCCAGAACTGCTGATTTTGCAAAGGCTGCAAGGAGCTGGTTCTGGATGTGCCCAAACCACTTGCCCAAGTAAGTGGCTCTTTGCTCACAGGATACAAACACCCTGTTATTTATGTTGTCCCACTCAGTGGCACATGCCAAAGCCCATCTCCAGAAATTTCCACACAATTTCTGGAGGCATTAAAAGACAGCAAACTCAGAATTTGGGCTGTACTTAGTTCCAAATAGACCCAGTTTTGAGCTCAGTAGCAGCTTTGCTTGTATGCAAACATTTATTATGACACCTCTCTGAGTTTAGAACAGTAGAGGATGTGGACACTCTTTCCATGCTCTATTACTTTTCAATTATTTTTATAGGAGTTTTATGAGACATTATGCAACATTTGGAGGCAGTTTTTGAGCATAACTTTGTGACAAACACACCTGTAAGTTATGGCTACAAAGCATCCTTGCTGTTAACTGTAGCATCAATTATCTTGCTTTATGCATCATAAAATTGCCCCCCCCCAAAGACATAATTAACATAATTAGGTCCTATCACCATAATTATACATACCTAGCATATTAACTAACATTTTCTTCTTGGATAGAAATTCCACATCTCATTCAATGTTCCTTTCCCACAGTTTTACAACAAATTAGGCATTTTTGATGGGCCAGCTTTTGCCTTTCAGCCATCAGCCATGGCACCAAGAGAAGAAAAAAACATTTTAATTCTTGTTTTCTCTGCCCCACAATCTCCATTAGCAATATAGGCTGGCACATTTTAAGAAGACACTCAATCCTGTAACACTATCTTTGTTGTCAAAGCATGTCAAGCTGTGCAATGACCACAGGCACGGCTCTCCTTTCACCCTCCTACCTTTCAGACATGTCTCGCTGCTGCATCAAATCCTCACATCTTGCACCAGGCTATTTGTCTCCAGCCAGAGTTATCTGCCCACCTCTGCCCCTGTCCAGGGAGGGAGATCCAAAGCCTCTGGAGAGGGGTGACCTGCCAGGATCCTGCCTGGGGCTCTGGATTCACAGTCTCCAAGGAAACGCTGTCACCTCGCAACGCAGTCACGTTAGGAGCTATTGTTACCAATCTCTTAAGCACATCAAACAAATTCTGGGCTGCTGGAGCTGGTGTCAATGAACTGCCCGTCCAGAAGGTGCCCACAGACAGGTGGGTGATACCCACCTGAAGGACACGTGATCATCCGGAGGAATCTCTGGGCTGCTCACTCCGCCAACTTCACTTTCCTGAATTGCTTTCACAGTTTTGCCCAGTTGAAGTTAATATTTGCTTTGCCTAAAAGACTTCCTGCTTCATTAAGGGCTTGTTAAATGCCTTATTAATTTATCAAAGAACTTTGAATGAAATGAAAAGATGTAAAGAGCCTCATATTTTATGTAACGTTCATGAACGTTCTCCATGGGCTCCTCCACACTCTGTTGACTGTTCTTGCCTCATTTGAACGTGCTCAGCCATTTAGAAATAAACTTTTCAGGTTTCCTTCTTTGAGTTTGCAGCTGAGAATGAAAACAAGAGACTCTTCTCTTGGTGGGAGCCAACAGGTCAGTTTTGTGTCTGTTTTTATGTTATATCTTTTCTGAAACATTAAAGGTGTAGATTCTGTGAATCAGTCCAGTGAAGCAATTCCCTTGAAAATGTGTTTGATACGATGTTTATTTGGCTCACCCAGACAAAGTGCAGATGCTGGCAGGGTGCCACTGATGGAATTGCAGCCCAGGGTTGTTCTGGGCACTGGGTAGTTGCTGCTGAAGTTTACAGATGGCTTTTAAACTCCAGCAGTGGTTACGGGACCCAGTTTCAGTGGAAGGTTGTAATAGAGCACTCAATCACGCCCTATTGATCGGCATCTCCGGCACCACAGGCACAGCTCCTGCCTCACTTGAGCTCCTGGGCTCTGCACTGAAAGAAGAGGGATAAATAAGTTAAAATCAATGTGGAAAAAAGAACACAATCCGCTCTGCCCGGGGATATTCAGCTGGAAAGACCATATAGTCAAAGCCTCGATGGTTCTGACTTCCCACCTTTCAATGTCTCCCCAGCAGAACTATTCCTTATCCTCCCTTTCCCTCATATTTCTTTTTTTTATCGTCTTCTTGGCTGTTACAAAGGCTGATCATTGGAAGATTTTTCTGTATAGAAAGGCATGTGCTTTCCCCACCAGTGACTGGAGGCTCTGAAAGGTTCCCTCAGAAATTCCACTGGCAAACTTTGCTGTGCCAGTAAAGCAGAGGAGAAAAATGGTTATTACCCAACTTCAGCAAAGGTATCCTGTGGTTCCAAAGGTTGAATTGACAGATGCTTCTGTGAAATGTAACAAAGTAGTCATTCCACTCAGGTTGCATTAAAATTTGATGTGGCAAGAACCGAGTTTATTATGGGCTGGGCAGAGAATGGAGTATTAGGGATTCATCAGGTCACTTGAACGTATCCTTTCTCTGTCTGCTAAGAATAAAAAAGTTAGTATCTAAATCAAACAAGGCTGTAATTTGGGGCCATTCTACTTACCATTTTTCCTCTCTGTAAAAAATGAGAGGTATTGGTTCCCATCACAGCCTAATGGGCTCAGATCTTCTATGGCAAATGCATTCCTCATAAAGCCTGGGAGGAATTATCTCTGTGCTATTCCAGAGAAATGACAGATTTTCCACAGTGTCGGCCTCTCCATTATAAACACTATTTTTCACATCTTTACAACCTGCCTATAAAAAGGTGCTTGTGACAAGAAATTCAGCAGCATGTCCCAGCTCTGCAAGAAAGAGTCTTTGGCACTTCATCCAATTCTGACCCGGAGTTTTGTCTCTGAAATGCCCAAATACAGGGTGGGAATCAGACTCAGCCACCTCCAATCCCTCAGGTGCTTCCCTGGATGTTCTGCAGGTGCATAAATATGTATGAACTGGCCAGGCTAGGGCTCATCCTGAGTCTCATTGATGACAGAAACAATCCCAATTCTCTGACTGCTGCAGGCCACCCTGTTGTTCTGGGCACCAGAGAAAGGCAGGAAAAGAGAGTTTGCTCCAGAGAGTTTGCACTTTAATTGAACAGAGCAGACAGACAAAGAGTAGGAAGAAAGGAAAGAATATTATCCCACCTCCTTTTATACAGAAATAACTGAAATGCTCAGACCATGAAATCCTGGCACTGTGGGAGTCACCAGCACAAATCCTGTTCCCGTGAGCAGGGTCAGCATTCCCACAGGATTCCCAGGGACTGACTCCACTAGGGCCAGACTGGATGAGCAGTCTGGCTTTAAAGGCTGCCTGTCAACAGCTGAGTGTCTCTGAGCTGCATTTTGTTATTCATCATTAAAGAATCCTTAAAAACCATTTCTCCATGATAACATTTTTCTGATTCGGGGATTCAGCAGCTTGTACAAATTAGTCTGTTGATGTAATTTCATGTTCTTTATGTAAAATATTTTACTTACTTAGGTGATATCAAACTATTAACTTGATGCCACCAGGAAAATCAGATCTAAAAATTTTACAACATTTCAGCAACAGCAGAAAGTTAATTTCTATATTGATCTTACCTGGTTGGACCATATGCAGGAATCTGTGGTTTGGTGTGGGATGAATCAGTCAGAGAGAATCCCTTGGAATGTCTCTTTAGTACAACCTGCAGGGACAGTCCCAGGAAGCACTGGAGGAGGAACACAATGTGAATGCACAGGAGATGAGCAGGCATAAGTTGCACAAATTAAGGGGATATTTTACATTGCTTTCTGTCCTGCCCATCCAGGATTCCACCAAAGTATTCCACTCCCACTGGCAGGACTTGGAGAGCATTTACAAGGAAAAGCCAAGTCCAACAGAATAAAGCCTTGGACAGGAGAGCAGAGTTAGGGAAACTTTTCATCAGGGTCACCAGACAAAAAGGAATCAACATCAAGCCGCATGAATAATTGAAGTGAGAACTGTATATGTCTGGTTTTCCAAGGTGTTACAAACCCCTGGATTCCAAGAGGGTTGGAGGGGCTGTAACCAAGCAACAAGCACTGAAATTTAGTTCTCTCTTCTGGAAAAATAAAGGCTTTGTAAGTCACAATGACAATGTCTGGCACTGAAGATCAAGCCTTTCCTTGATTTTCTAGTCTTTGGATCAAGCCATAAGAAGAGATGTTTATGGAATGAGGAATGGAATTTTTATTTGGAGAGACTAATTTCAGTATCAACATCTGAATTTTCTAACAAAACATAGGTCAGCAATTTCTGGATGAATTAGATTTTATCTGACACTAAAAAAGATCACATGTAAGTTATATTTTGAATTTTTTTTTTGCAAAGTTTCTTTTCAAACTTTTATACTGAATGAAGTCATTGCACCCTAAGCCTCAGATGCACAGAAGCTCATGCTGACCTTGTACCCTCACAAATAACGCCACTGAATTCAGCTGGGGCAGAATCCAACCTGTATGAAGACATGGAAAAATCCCAAAGGTACCTGCCAGATTTCTCCCAAGAGACTGGACCCTTCCCCTTGCACAGCTCATGGTTTGGAGCTCACTGAAAGGGAAGGACAAACTGCTTCCATTTTAAGGAGTTCTCTCTCAGCCTCCACTTGTCCAAGTGCCATTTCTGCCCAACCATCCAAATTTAAAGCATCTCACCCCAAGCTGCCAAAACAAACAAGAACAGGCATTTGATGGAGAACTCTGCTGTGAGGTCACTCTCATTTCCTCCATCCACATCCTCATGATGAATCTCATGTTTCATCTCTTCGTAACTTAATTGTTAGCAGCTCCCGATGGAATACAACATTCATTAAGCACTTCCTAATTTATCAAACATAAGTTTCATCAGGTAATTTTAATCATATGACAATCATTCTGAACTCATTTTGATGTACAATTTCCTGTTGGAGCCTTGTGAGCCTCCTTTTCCCCTGTGTTGCTGGAAGCAGCAGCTCTGCTTATTCTCCTCTCTAACTTCCATCATTGCAGATGCCACTGTTATTTCCATAATTTCTTGTATTTATTTATGAAACTGTTGCCAGCTGCTAAAGAGTTATGTTGCCTCTTTTTGTGGGCAATTGATGACCTGAATTACATTGGAAAATTGGTTTCACTTTATCCATCAAAACCCTCCCTTCCCAAGACTCAGATCTTGCAAATATGAGAATACTTAGGAGTCACCAGAGCACTTTTTTATTAAAGTGGCTTTACCAAGTTGTCATATGTCATTATTTGAGAGAAATAAGCATAATCTCTTTAAGTAGGGAACAGGAAAACTACTGCATTGCTGGGCCAAGGCAGTAAAAATGACCCTGCTGTAAACAAGCTAAGAAAGGAGGGAAGAACAGGAAAGCATGGAAAAGCAATGCAGTCGAATGATAAACATAATTCAGTTGTTTAAAATTCAGAGATGCCTGTCCCCATTGCAGTCAGAGAAGGAACTGAGAGCTCTGAACGTGTATTTACAGGCAGCACTTGCTCCTGACATCTCTGGTTTTTTTATCCCTATTCTTTCCCTGACTCTTATTGCCAAAAAAAATTAAGTTCAGATGAATGCCTTGTTATTCACTGTCTGCAAGGATAATAAAGATGTTCTGTAGCTGAGAGCAGAAAGCAGGGCCTCCTGTGATCATGGGGAAAAGCAGAGAGAAACATTATGAGAAGAATCAACTGGTTTTATTAAAGGTGTTGTGTTCATGCAGCTTTTGTCAGGAAATCCAAATAATTTGCTCCCTCTTGCTTTCATTTGGAAAAAATGGCAGCCTTGTGTTACATAAAAAAAGGAGAAAGAGCCTTGTTTCACTCCAGTGCTTCTTTTATAGCAAGGAGACAGACACGCTGTGGCTGTCCACAATTCCTGCATTTAAAGTTTGGAACAGGCATGGACTGCCAAAAGAAATTAAATGTAATGAAAATGTGTCTCTGCTCAGAGACTGCATTTGCTGTGCCACAGTCTGAGTGTCCTGAGGGCTACAGGATGTTCTCCTTCCAACAGCACTGGGGGCACTGGAGCATTCCTGGGACTGATTTGTGGTGGCTTTGTCCCTCAGCTGAGGACTTGGACCTGCTGCTGAGCAGGTGAGTCCCATCCCACCAAATGGGCCCTCCTGAGCCCCAGGCATTGGGTATCCCAAGGCACAGCTGCAAACACCTATTTTAGATCAGGCTACTGACTCCAGTAGAAAAGGGATTCTGGATTTCCACATACTCAAAAGAGAAGACCTCAGAGCATCTTCACCTGGGTGATTTACCTTCCCCTTCCTCTCCACAACACCATCTTTCCACCCAAGTCCTGGTGCTGCAGGACCCCAGAGCTGCTGGTGGGACTTCCCAGAGCCCGTGTTTGTCACCCCTGCTGTGGGCAGTGCTCCATCCATATGGATTAGTCTTCCCTGCCAAGGGATCGCTCCGTCAGGGATCCACTGGCTGCAAATGGAATGACTTCACCCAGTGCCTCGCTCAGCGTTAGCCCTTTTCATCCCAAATCCCCTCTGCAGACAGATCTGGATTTCTCAGAGGTTCATTCCCCACCTCACTCTTTTGCTTTAACAGAGATGAGGTGATAAAAGCAGCAGCTTTTCTTCAAGGGAAAAAAAGAGATTCAAACCTCCGCTATTCAGATCCATCCTGATCTTTGCACTTCACAGAGGCTCTAAGAGCACTGCTGGCCTACAGGGGTTATGAAGGTGCTGTTAAACTGCTTTATGTCCCTGTATTCTCCAGCCAGAGACCCTCCAGGCCCCTGAATAAAACCTTTAACTATACCATGTTTCAGCTGCTCTACTTTGCTGCCAGCCCCATGCTGGGAAATGAGATTTTCTTTCCTCCTTGCCTTGCACTGGGGGAAAAGAGGACCCTGTTTGCAGCAGGAAACTTGCTGATGTTGCTCCTTCAGGCAAACAAAACTTGGTAAGAAAAGTAACAAGGTGTAACTGTCTCGATTAAGGGAATTTAGTATTTCTGCTGATACCTGTTCTTTAATGTCTTCTTTCAAACCTGGTGTTTTCTGCAGTTGTGAAAGATGAGCAGCTGAGCTTCAGTGCTGCTCCTCCTCATTTTGCTGCTGCCTTCGCTGGTTTGGGGAGTTACTGAATAGAAAATGAAGCTGCAGGAGCGTGTTTGCTCTACAGCCAGCAAGGCATGAAGCACTTCTTTCCACAGCTGTGGAGAACAGCCAGAATGTTGCAGAATATCGCTGGGGATGTGACTCAGTGTGTGACATTCAGTATTCCATTGTGTGACACCAGATGATTAATGCTCACAGCAAAACACGAGCTGGTTTAAATAAACAAAATTAAATGTATTTTTATGATTATAGAAATGGTGTGTTATCTCTCTGAGGGAACATCAGCTGCTGCTCCCAAATGCTTCAGATTTGTCAGCGTGTTTTTAACTGCTTTGATTGTTCACTGGGTTTTCCTACTGCATAAATCCATTGGCACTTTGGCCCAGCAAGGCCAGTCAGGGATTTGGCCTGGAGTTTGGGACACAGCAGGTGGCTGCACATCAGCCTCAATCCTGGTTCATGGTCAGCAATTTCCAGCATCAGATTGTTCCAATTCAGCCTCACAAAGACATCATGAGACACGAGAGGGCAGGACCTCAGGAGCAGTGGGATCCTCCCAACCTTGGCATAAGGGCATCAGACCAACTGTACCTGCTGGTCACTCACCAGGAGGGTTGTCTTTTCTGTTCCAGCAATGCTGTTTGCTGTGGAATGACTGGCTTGGGATGCAGCCAAATGGGTGGAAGAGAGACCTGTGTGTTCTGAGGTTGAGAACAGGAGTAAACACTGATTTTATACTTCTCTGCCAACTGTGTTGGGGGAAAATGAGTCTTCACTGCTGTGTCTGTGCAGGTTTAGATAATCTTACAGCAGCTGAAGTCACCAGCAGCACTATTGCTGACAAAAAAGCACAACAATGTCATAGACACCCCTCAGTTTATCAGATTGTGTCTTCAGATGTCTGTGCTCACTGTGAACACACCTGCAAAATTCATAACCCCCAGGCTCTATTAAAAAAAAGAGTTTATGCAGAAACCCTAAAAAATAAGCAGGGCTTTGCAGCACTGAAGGAGATAGAAATGTAAAACACCCTTTCCACTTGAAACCCTTGCTCTGTGGAGTCATCAGGATGCATTTCCTGGGGAAACAGCAGAGACTTTGATCTGCCTTTTTCTTGAATGCTCTTCAGATTATCATGCTTACCAGGAAGGGTGGAAAATAGGCTGCCAGCTGGTTAATGGCCCTTCTGAAAAATAGCCTTCTATGTTGCTTTTGGAAGTCACTTGTCATAGAACTATCATAACATCATCTCTGTACTCTTGTCGTCCATAGGAGGGAGCATATTTTAAGCAGGTGTTATCAAGGCTAAGAGAGCCTGAATTAACTTGTCTGGAAGATACTTCTTAGTGCACTGCCAATAAATCTGCTAGAGGGTTGCTCTATCTAGAAAACACATGCCAAGCAGCACAGAAGCAGCAGGTCAGGAGGGAGTTCTGCCAGCTCCTCACGTGGCGGCTGTGGCTCAGGGCTGGAGAGCTTTGCCGTGCCCACTGTGTTAAACACTGATATCCCTTTATTTCCCCAGGGTTCCCTGCCTTCATCTGTCTGCTTCTGTTAACTCTGGGAATCCCCTGTGCAGTGGCTGCAGGCAGAGGAATATGCTGCCAGCACTTTCAGGAGGTTGGAGTTCATCATTTCACTCCAGGGACTGAAGGAGAGGAGCTTATCCAAGCTGGTGATGGAGAAAGGAGGGGGCAAACAACCTTTGCATTCCCTTACAAGCATCCTGCACCAAGGAAAAGTCCTCCAGCCAAGAGGCACGGAGTGGCTTTATTGTTCTGTATTGCATTATCTTATGGTTTCGTGCAGCAATAGGCAAGGTTTTGCTTCCTTATCAAATAATGACAGGATTTGTCAGTTCATGACTGCACGGACACGTGTACACACACAAAATACACTTCACAGGTGTTACATTTTGCATGCTTATAGTCTTCACCTTTTTTCTGGACTACCACTGGGATTAGAAGCCTTTTTCAGATTTTCAGGGAAGTGGCCTGAAGTAATTCTTGCAAATGGGGCAAAAATTGAGTTCTTACTAATCCCACAAACTCACAGGCACGTCAGTTCCCACCCAGAACTCAGGATTCAGGGCACAGCCTGAAAGAAACCTGCACATGGTCCAAAGTGGCTGAAACTAATGGCAATCCTTTTATGAGAGACTGCAGAGGGATTTGGAACAGGCTCTGGGTGACTGACTAAATTTAGCTTTTTCTGATGATGCTCTTTGCTGTGGGTTTTTTGGACACTGCATGGTTATTACCTTGATTTAAACATTTACAGTTATGGAACTAGACATTCCCATATTTCTGTTCAGCTTGCACTCCATGACAGTGCAGCAATAAGGTTAGTTCTGAAATATTGGGATGATTTGCAAATAATTTCTGTGCAAAAAACCTGTTGTGAACTTGTAAACTGGAGCACATTGTCTCAAATTCTCTTGTTTAGACCAAGGAGAAAATTCCGTGACGGAATAATCAGTGGAGCCAGACGTAAACCAGGCATATTGACAATGACAAATGCCCCAAATAAACAAGCTTTTGGTGTCACACTGTTGGTGACAGGGAGATTTGACTCATTTTTTAGAGTCCAGGTCCTTACAGGTTTCAGGGCAAGATGGACCTCTTGATGCCTTTTATTTCTTAGCAGGTTCTGACATATTTTATTAGCTCTGCTCAGGCAATGCTATCACACAGTTACCACCTGTAAGGATTCCAGCTTGGTTTTAAAACATGACCTGTAAATAGAGTAAAATTGTTAAACTATTACTGGGTCTAAACTCTTTTGGTAGTATAATACTTAAAGAATGGCTGAAGCTCATCTTTTTCCATGGGCAATTCCAATCCCTTAATGAGAACACTGAAGGCAGGATTCAGACACAATCCAGATTTCCTCTGTATGTTTTTTTCCTTCCTTCCTTAAAAGCACTTCTACACAAACACAGAATTGGTCTTCTGTAGGAATTTTCCATCAGTTTGTCCAAAGGATCACTCTTCCATAGGGAAGGTGTGTGTTAATGAGAGAAAAGACAGTAAAACCATTTGTAATCAGTAGAGCACCATTCCTGTTGTGATTCAGTGTGGCTGAAAAGATAAAGCTCAGGCACTGGGCTCAATTCCTGAGCTGCAGGAACAATTTCAACCAGGTCCTGGTAGACCTAGAAGGTTACAATCACTACCTGTACCTTGGATAATACATCTGCCTTTCCCACCTTTCTCCATTACCTGCCAGAGTGACTGAAGCAGCCTGATACCCCTCACTGCCTCACAGCCCTCACTGTTGCTCTGTGTTATTGTCTATAAACTGCAATTTCAACTGCATTTTTAGGGCATTACTTTTGTCTATCTTCTTATTCAGTTTGCCTCATGCCTAGAGCAGCTGGTCCATGACTTGGGCTTCTAATTAGTGCTGTAAAGTGAAAAATATTCGTGTGGGTGCCCTTGTAAGGCAGTGCTGTATAGAAAGAACATCATTTGAGAGGCCCTGGAAGGGGGGGGTGACAGACATGGAGCGTTAATGAGTTTCAAAGTACCAACAGTGTGCACTGCCAGTGGTTTCTCATGTGTAACTCTGTTTTACAGCCCCTCCCCAATGCCAGCTGGAAGGCAAAGAACCTGGTGAACCAAAGCACAGAGGTCCCAGTGAGCAGCTGGAGCCTCTGGCCCCCTGTGGCTAAGGCAGCTTGATCCAAACCTCTTGGGGACCACAGACAGCTTTCCAAACTAAATTAATCTCCAGTTCCTCATCAGTTGTGCCAGTAGATGCAGAGCAGCTCACAAGGGAAGTCAACTCCCTTCTTGCTGGTACTATCTGGGTTACAAAGGTACTGTTTTCCTCCTCCCTGGCACTGGGGTTTGCAGGTAACTCACCCATGTCTTTCTAATACATGTATTTCCATTTTCCACTGTAGGGACAAAAGCAAAGCTTGCCCAATTAAAGGGTCAGGAACAACTCAAGAAGGAGCTTGTGAACACCACCTTTGGAGTAGGACTTGTCACTTTTAGAAAATCCTTCTAGGACAATCTTGTTCCTGCCCAGGAAGAGACCCCGTGCCAGTGGTGTGACCTGCCTGTGCCATGGGGGAACACACTGGGAATCTGCCCATGCAGAAACTCCAGTGACACCACGTGAGGCAGCAAAGGGAGGGGGGATTGAAGAGGCAAGAAAAAGAGAAGAGAGTAATAGGAGCAGTATATCAGTGACTTCAACCCCAGTTATTTCTCTCGTGTAGAAAAGAAATTCTATGTCCTGTTGCTGCACTGGCTCCACAGTAACCCCAGAGCAGCTCTGGGGCTGTTCACGGAGACAGGCTGGAAGAATAACCTATTCCTGTTATTTCCCCACCCCAAGTACACAATGCATCATGTAGGCCAGGAACAGGACAAGAATTACCCTGGGAGTGATGAACTTCATCCAGCAATCCATTAGCAAAGATTCAGAGTAAAGTTTGCAACACAAAGTATTTGGGGGTTTGTTCTGGTCTGCAATTATTAATCCCAGGAACCTGGGTCTGACCATGCTCCAAACTCAAACAGCTCTCATTAATTGTGCTGAGATCTACACATGCTTAAGTCCCACTCAGGCTATTCAGCCTTCCAACACTCCCATAGGATTACTGTCAATAGGAAACTCCTCCTTAGCTCCTTAGGATAGAGTGACATCTTGTGGTTTCTTCTTTTGTCCACCACTGACAAACAAGAATTAGCCAAAAAAGCTTTGACTAAGTTTGGTTTTGTTTGTTTCTGCTGTAACTCCAAGATCTCCTTTGTCTGAGGAATATCATGTTCTGGATTTGCAGACACTGAGACAACAATTTACTTTGCCACCATCAAGGCTTGTGCAAGGAGAGTGACAGTTCGTGCTTGGAACAGCAACAAAAACATCCTAATTCACACACCACCACCAATTGTTGCTTGAATGTAGACTCCAGAAAAACTATTCGGTGCTCAGACACAAGTAGGATCTTATCAGTTAAATAAGTCAATCTCCAGCAGCAGCATCACTACTAAGAGGATTCTTAGGGAAAGGACTCTCCAACTGCAGCTCTGGAAGGCATTCCCACCTGGGCTCCAGGACATGTGGGCAAGGATCATCCTTCTCATGCTGCAACTGCAGCTGCATCAGAGAGGGATCAGTCAGTGTCACACCATGGCTCACACAGCACAATTAGAGATGTTTCAGTGATTTATTTCTGCTTTAGCTTCCAACACGAAATACAATTTTTAGGACTACACAGCTAAACTCACAGATGAGCTTCTACTGACAAATTGCCCTCACCAAAAAAAGATCCAAATAAAAAGACAACATTATTTTGCTCGTTTTGTACTGAAAAAGCAAAAGCATCTTTGAAAGGAACATTATACAAAATCTGGAGTAAAAACCATAATGGAATGGTATTCATACACCTCAATACATTGCTAACAATACTTAGGATATTATTGCTACTGAAAAGCAGCATTGTTTGAGACCTGTTATTGTGGTCTACAACTAACATATTTGCACAAGTTGGAAAGAAATCAATTCATGTTGTTGAAAACCATGTAATTCTCAATTTTGTAGAAACATAAAATGGCTATTTTGCATCTGCAAGGCCCAGGAGAGCAGCAAGTGAAATCACCAGGGTTTGCATTCCTGTTTCTGCTGCTTCTCCTTTGTGCCCACTCAGGCAATAGTCAGAATTAGATGTGGAATGTTCAGTTCCACATCATTCCACCTGTACCTCTGCTCAGTGCAGCTGCTGGGGAAGTCTGTGCACTCTCCTGGTATCCTGTACAAAACCCTCTGCCTGGCAGTTCTCCTTCCAAAATTCCACAGCTTTAGCTCAAACCTGTCTTTAGCCCTTCCCTTGATAAGGAGCATCTCTTGCTGCAAGGAACTGATGCAAAGAAAACACAAAACTGGTCAGGAAAACCTGATGGACTGAAAATAACCATGGCTTTCTTGTGTCTTTCCAAATCAGATGAACACCACAAAAATTAGCCTGAAAAAAACATGTTGGCTTAAAAATCAGGCTCCCATAAGGTTAAACCAAGAGATCCTCAGCACATGGGTCACTTCTACAGACATAAGGGGATGTTCACAGAAGTATTTAAATATGAAGAATCAGCCCTTGCATAACCCACATCAGAGCTCATTTTACCTGCAGTGAGACTAGTTCTGTGTCTTGGTAAAATCAGCCCCTGCTCCTTGTAAGCAGCACTCCCTTTTTGCCCTCCCAAGTATAACATTTGCAGCCAAACAGAACTAAAACTGCAATCTTTGTCTAAATTTGAATGCAGACTATAGAACACTAAAGGTAATAAGCAACACCAACACACTGAGGAGCCTCATTTTTGAAACAATTCAAGGAGGCAGGACTGGGAATGTGTTCAAGTGCCCTTTCTCCAAGGGAGCATAACCAACCTCCACAGAGAACATCCATCACACCCAGATCCGCAGCAGCAACGGAAAAAACAAAAGACTGAAAGATGTGTCAGATTTTGGAAGTCCTCCTTGCATGAATAACTTTGTGGGCAACATCTACATTGCCCTGAAGTGAAGGAATGCCAGAGAAGCCCAGGACTGACGTTCAGCCAATGTGCATTTGTTCCCATAGAATTCCAAAGACAAAACTCCTACTGACTGAGAAGAAACCCACCTATTATCCAGAGGATTGTGCTGAAGATCTGTTTCAGAGGAGCTCCTCCCTCCTTTGCCCTCTTCTCTCTTGCTTTTTTAATAACTTCTGTTCTTTTTGTACTTTGCACAGTGAGGCAGGAAATAATTACATGCCTCTCTGGTGACAGTGGGCACTTCTCCTCCTCTTCCAAAGGGAAACACCAACTAATTCCCCTGCTAATATTCACTTGTGGTACATGTCATTCTCCTCTGTCAGTTTATTCTCAGGAAAAAGGTAAGAAATGAAAAGGATTATGTTTTTCCTTAAGACATTTATTTACGAACAGAACATTTTTTGGACACTTAAAATTAAGGTTGTTGTTTCTTTTTGAGAAAGAGCATTCTAGATCCCTGAAGTGAGACTGTGAAAAGCTCAGGTTAAAGTAGAACAACTACAATGGGGAACAAAAATAAGTGCACACAAATGACTTTCCTATGCAGCTCTTGCAGTTGAGGCACACCCAGAGCTGCCCCTGCACTGGCAGGTCAAGTTCATGCGATCAGAGCTCATTGGCAGCAGCAGGAGGGAGGGAGGGAGGGGCAGTGCAGGCACATGCAGGGGCACTCAGAGAAACAACACTGAGAAGAGAACCACGGGAGAGACTCCACACAAAGTCTACCACAGTCAGAGAAGCAAATGCACTCGGCTCCATTTGTTCCATTGCCCCAGATCCACCAGCACATCACAGGCTGTTCACTGCTCTGACAGGAACAGGATGAGAGCACGTTGTCCACATGGAGCTCTTTGGCTCTAGAAATTACCACCAAGGTTTGCCATTTGCATGACTCAGAGCTGCACATTCTGCTCCTGTCTCATTGATCGAGTCAGTCTTTGGACTGTAAAAAAATCACAAATAATGGGTTTGCAGTTTTCTGCTTTACAATCCACTAGAACAAGAAACAGTTGTTGACATGTACACAACTTTATTTTAAGGACACAGCAATCACAACAACAGGAACAGAACCATTACTTTAATACTGTAAGCTTTCCTCTGGGAACTGACTTGCACACAGTTAGATCCAAAAGCGTTTGAAACAATATCTTGGGGGAAAACACAGCAAACCTTAAATATATTAACTTCAAACTTTATGTGCTTATCTCCTCTTTTTGGTAGCTGGTGGCAGTTAAAGCTTTTCAAAGTCATGGCCACTTGCACTCATTGCTTCAGGGTGCATTACCCTTCCCATGAATAACACGGTGCCTGTGGAGAGAGTGGGAAGGGAGGATGGAAAGGTGTCAGGACTGAAGGTAAATTGGAGGTTATGTGATAATGAATATCAATGATAAGCTCTGGAGCAGGTGGTGCACGATTTTCAGAGGACCATGTGTCTCAGACAGAGCCATGAAAGGCAAGGGTTCCACAGCAGAACCAATCCTGAGCACTTGGGGCTGTCTTTAGAAGGGTAACCTTCACAGGCCTTTTCCCCAAGAGGTTTCTAACCTTAGATTTCCATATTAGCAACAAGCTTTGAGGGTTTAACCACAGTTGTTGGCACTTCCTCTCTCTCCATGCAACAACAAGGCC
>JAOXXN010000137.1:22830291-22848880 GCA_026770055.1 Myrmophylax atrothorax
AGAAAAAAGGGAAAAAAGGCATCATTCTAATGAATGAGATGTAGGTAAACACAAAATGACCTGAAAATGCACAACAGGATTTTGGGAAATGTGTCCTGTTGGCTTTCCTTTCCTCCAGGAAAGCTGTGGACACTCACACTGCTCAAACCCCACCTTGCAAACAGAGAAGGCAAATAAATGTTAAAATGCTTTTTATAAAAATTCCAGTGCTTTGAGTTTCCCTTTTTGGCTTTGATGTCACCCCACTATTAAATCTATTAAGGTTTCAACACAATTAAGGTAAGAACTGGCAATGTCAAACTAGTAAGGAATATCAGGGCAGGAAAGCAGCAAGAAATCTGTATAAAAGGCAAAACTGGAGGTAAAAAATAAGAAAAATAACAGCAAAAAAAGCCATTTTTCCTGCTGCAAGGTATCACTGTGAGATACAAATGGCAATCAGGTGGGTTGCAGCCTCTGGCCCATGAGACAGCAAACACATCTGCCAAGCCATGGGCTGTGACCCAGAAAGAGGAGTGGCACAGGATGCCCCTCCATACTGACCAGGGAGGGGGCTGGGGCAGGTTTTGGGAAAAAATAAACCTGTAAAGCTTCAGCTGAACATGGATCTGGAAGAAGGGAAAGCAAACAAGTTGGTTGGTTATATTGCTAAAGAATCCCTGTGTGAAGGACAGTAGCAGTCCCCTAAAACAGAGGCTCTGTCCCTGACAGAAACCTTTGGAAAGGCAAATTCCAAGCAGGTGCATGACTGAAGGTCTATACACTATCTGCAGAAGTCAGTTCCTGCTTTATTTGTCATAAAAGACAGACTAAAAATATCACAGCAGCTGTGTAAATATCAGATGATGCCTTTATGAAAGTAAAACTAATTACTTCCCTTCTCCTCTCTTTCAGTTTTGTCCTATGGTAAAACCCCACTCCAAACCACTATCCCAAATAATATTTCCCTTCTTTTCTCACTTGCCCTCAAAAGCAGTGAGAGCTACAGATAAATTATTAATGAGATTTCCAATATTTTAGCTGACATGAGAACCAGCCTTTCCTGAGAAACAACAGGGCTGCTTTACACTGGGAAATTTAATTCCAGGCTGTGCAACCCCATGTAAACACTCGGGGTGAGTTACCTGCCATCAAATTTGGATCTCAGGGATGTCTCTACTCAAAATCAAAGCTGACAGCCCAGAACACAGAGCTGCTATTCCATCTCATTTCCCAGGCATCTGCTGCACCTCCAGACTTTGGGAATGTTGAGCTCCTCGATGCCACCCCTGGCACGTGGGTTTTTTTGAAGTGTTTGTTGCATTTAACAAACCAGATGGTCATATTTTTGTTCCCTACAATCTTTTAGGTGCTCTTGATGCTAAAAATACTATGAAAAATCGATTTCAATACTTTAGTAGCAGAAATCATGGAGCAGTTGCAACTGGGAGCTGTAAAAACCACAAAGGGAAGTCTGAGAAACAGAGACTGAAGGGAAGATTAGATTGAGAAACCAGCAAAAAATTCTCTGGAGAGTTCAGCAGAGAATCAGGATATTTTAATGAAATTTAAAACTTGCACAAGCATTAGATTAAAATGATGCATTTATGTCACTGACAGTGCTCTGCAGCCTTTAGGTTTGGCAGAGAGCATTAACATACCACAACAGGTCATCTTTCTTCTATTTTACAGACTTTTAAGACAGAAAAAAAAAAGATGGCTCCATCTTTATGATGCGGTGCAAACCTTTCAAAATGCTGAATTTTTTCTGATTTTCAGCTGCCCAGGATTCCCAGAACCAAGAAGGATCAGGGGACACTGTCTAGTCACCCAGCAGAAATATGACTCATCCCAAAGTGTATCATTTCAAGAATCACCAAGGGTTCGGAATGAGCCAAAGCAAGAAAATTCCAGGGTTTCAGATTGGTTCTAATAGATTCAATTCTGCAGAACAAAAGGCTCCATTGCTTGCCATCAATGTTCCTGTTTGGAGGACTGGCTCTGAGGATGTGAAGCACTATTTTTACCCAGCAAGCAGCCCCTCCAGTGCCAAGCTGCCAGCTGGTATCAACTCCAACATCCTGGTTGGAATTTCAGCTGCCTTGTCCCGAGGTGCCAGAACCAGCCTGAATGATTTAACAGCCTGAAAACAAACAAGCAAGAGAGCAACAAACCCCACTAACTGAACAAAACCAACCCCAAACCCCCACTCAGCTGCTCTGGCCAGGTGGAGAAAGGCAGGTTGGGGTTTTTCCTCCAGGAAGATCCCTCTTTCCAGGGCTAACTATGGGTGAGAATGGCAGTGGGAGAGTTTTATGTCTCTCATGTGGTTGTATCTCCAGAATATCCAGCACTGGCCCACCCATCCCTCATGGAAAGGGGACTTGAGACAGCAGGTTAAAAAAAAAAGGGAATTTTTTTAATCTGGGTTTAGATTTTTCTTGGGTTTTTTTGAGTGGTTTTGGTGTTTTGTTTGTCTTTTAGAGAAAACAACCTGCAGCTAAAACCACTCATTTCAGCACCGTCTAAAGTGTTTTTAAGGTATTTCAAAGGCACAAAAAGCCAGGCTATTACAGAGATTTGGGCATACTGAACCAACCCTTAGAGGAGATCTGCAAACGGTAGCACTGCTATGAGGTACCAGTGGCTCCTGTGCTCCTCAAATAATTCATGTTACAGAGACAGCTTTGTAAATTAGATTCATGGTCTGTTTCACTCCTATGCAAAAAGTGGATTAAAATGTTGATCATTCTAGTCTGGGTTAAGCTGGAAACAATGATTTGAAAATGAAAATGAGAAAGTGTAATTTAACAATTCTGTACAAATCTCTCCTTTGCTATTAAGAGGAATAATACCCAATTTCATTTGCACACAGATAATGCAGACAGAAATTGCAAACTTGTGATTAACTCTGCTTTGGCTCGTCATTCAGGTCCTATTACAAATGTATAAGTTTAAAAAATGTTCACTTTATAATTGGATAGCATCTCTCAAGATATAAAAATTTAATTTTATTCCACTGCTGCTTTCAGTTTCTCAGTGGACAGAGCCTGGAGGCCACATTTCATAACATGCTTTTCTGAGTCAGAGCATCAAATATTTATGAAGTGTTTATTTAGAGCATTGACAAAATCTTGTAGATCACCTCTGAATCCCTAATGGAAATCCAACACCTTGGGAGCATGCAATTAATCTCTGGATTTGTTGTAAGGAGACTGCAGAATTACTATATAGAATTTCAGGCTCCAAGAGTTATCTTTTACAATGTGAAAATACTGCAGGTAATTGGCACGTGGTTCTCTTCTACCTGGTTTGACTCTGTATAACTTAATTTGCAAGTGTTTATCAGGCTCTTTGAGGTTCTTGGATAAGAGTGACAGCCATTACAAGCAGCCTGAAGGCAGAATAAATAAGGACATTTTATGATCACACAAACCCCAGGGCTCAAACTCACATGTGAGAACCTGGCTCCTGGAGTCTCTGCTTTTGAGTAGAAGCAAACAAAACCCCCAGTCACCTCTATAACCTGAATTCAGGTCATAAACATAATTAAGATGTTTCTAATACCATTGATGTATTTAGACACCTAAGGTTCTTAAATGTGGAAGCTGATTTTCACTGGTCCTCCATATATAATCAATGGAGAGGGACTCTGTTGTGGATCTCACACTCAGGAAATTCTTTGAGAGATGTCCAACTTCAGCAGCTGATGCACAGGCTGTGAAATGTTCCAGGCATAAAAGGAAAGCTCAAGGGATGGAAGGATTCTCAGATTTTGCCTCTAATTAACATCTAGGTCAGGTTTGCCCAGGTCTGCAGGAGAAACTGCCTATGAGAAACTCCCTCCCCTGCCTCTTAGTGGACTTTCTGAAGCCCCTGGGACTTGAAGCTCCAAGAGAAAACAAACAAACAAAAACATCCCAGGAATAGTGTATAGTAGGTTCAGTTTGTATAAGCCCTGCAATGCAGCTCTTTGCTGCTCTCCCTGCTGCTTCAACAGTGACTTAAACAAAAAGAGAAACTGTTACTATGGGGCAGTGAGAAACAGCCCCAAAGTGCTGTTGTTTCCTCACCACTGTGCCTTTAAAGCTGGCCAGGGAGGTGGAATTCCATCTCCATTTGGAATGAGGGCAGCTGACAGCACCAGTCCACCTGAACCTCATTTCTCCTGGCCAGCCTTGTTTGCTGTGCTCAGCTGCAGCACCTTCTGCAAAGTGGTCTGTGCTTTGGAAAGGAAGCTGAGGGACTGCAGGGAGTCTTACCATGTGAAATGTGAAACTCAAATCTCCAACTCACCTGAAAACAACTATTTCAGTGATTAAAAGGATTCACTGTGGTTTGGTTTTTTCTGCTGCCCTGTACCCACTGCACAGAGCCACAAAAACAGAATAAGGAGAAGTGATTGCATTCAAACCTGTGCCCTGTTGTTCCATGAACACTTCCACGAAATCATTATGAATCACCTGCAGGACACTGTGATCCCACTGTACATTATTAGTGACATTTAGTAGTAAACAACTCTGCTACTCCATCAGGCACAGAGCATGAAAAATAATAAGAGGGGGATGAAGCAGGATGCCAGAAAAGATCCCAAGTGGTGGATGTGAGCAAATTGCCACTGAGTACCCACAACCTGTGCCTGCAAATGTACAGACAGAAGTTTCATCCCTTCTGGTAAAACATCTTGTTATTCTATTGCTTCTCTAAGGAAGAAGAAAGCAGAACTTATTACAGCAAAGAGAAGTCCAAAATTGACTGGAATTACCCCTCAACACTCAACCATTTGTATCCACACAGACACACACCAATAGAACTTCTTAAAATAGCAGCACATAGAAATCTAATTAGCACCTAAATGAAACATCTGATCGTTCAGACTTGCAATATTTCTCTGGCTCCTGTCTAAATGGAACCTCTCCATAACGACTTCTGCAGTACCCTGAGCTCCATTCTGAGTGGATACACTCCTGAGGAGGACACTTTCCTTCCTCTCTGGAGCTCTTACATGAGAGGGATACAAATGCAGTGCTCATCTGCTGCTCAGATGAGCACCATCATTCTGCACTGCACCCCCAGGTTTCCAGCCAAAGCCACCCTCATGTGGGGGCTCCACAACTGCAGGCTCGGGCAAGATGGCCAAGTTTTCCCTACTCTGCTCCTCCAGCCTGTTTTGGATGCAGTTTCCCCCCTTCAGGGCCATGGGAGCACGTCCTCACCTTGGTAAATACACTTCCACTTTTTGCTTCTTTACAGAGTTAGCCCATTCATTGATCAACGAGGCTTTGACCAGCGGTTCCAGTGTGACCAGTGGCACCTCCTGTCTGGACAGGACAATCATCATACTGATCTCATCTCCCTCATAGGGGATCTCCAGAACCTGGTAGATGCCACCTGCTTCGTTGGAGCCATCGCTGAACTCTCCTGAAAGCACAACAAAACCAGCCATTAAAGGATTTCCTTTGGTCTTCCCTGGAGATGGGGGAAAACAGAAGCCCAAGACTAGGCAGAATTTACCAGATACTGGAAGTAAAAATGACCCTACTTATTCTTTATAAAATTTATATTGGTTTCTGCATCAGAGGATTTGAGGCTTACACTTGAGTTTTTAAAGGGTACAAGCTCATGCAATGACAATTTGTAGGTAATCACACTTTTGGAACCTCACTTTCACTGGTTAGACTGAGAAACCTAAAATTTAAGGCTGTCAAGAGGTTTTTTACTCAGGAGAGATAAATTTTTCATTGATGAAACTGAGTAAAATGCTGCCAATGCCAGACACCACAGAACCCCCTTGGAGCTCAAGCTCAAGATAAAAATGATCATTAGTTCTGCTGATCCAAACCCCCTATTTTACATTTTCAAGGATATTACAACAGTTATGAACAAATATTACTCATTTTCATATTTAGCACAGGACAAAAAAAATATTTTTGTGATAAGCAGGACTAGCTTGAGAATTGTAAAGAGGTAAAAAACAATGCATAAACATTCTGAAATCCACCATGTGGTACCAAACTAAATGTTTCCTAGTTATAATACACTTTATGAAAAGACTCCAAAGTCTGAGTCTCTTTATTGGGCAAATGCAACACTAAAAATTCCAAGTGAAAGAAGTGACAACAGTTCAAATTAATAGTACTGCAACAAGCCCATTAAGCCAAGACTTCCTAGCTTTAAATGGCTAAAGGTGCAACTCACCATAGTAAAACTCTCCCTGTTGGTACATCATTGGAATTTGTACTTCACTTTCATCATCTTTAGTGAAAGAAAAAGTTCTTGTATTTTCAGGTCTGAACTGTGACTTCCAGTTGCCCTTAAAGTAGATTGCATTGATGAGAGCCAAATGAGTTAGAGCACCAAAATCTCCTGAAGACACAAAATCTTTGATCATACCTAAAAAAGAAACCCAACTGTCAGTCTGTGTGTCAAACTGAGCATTAAATCAAAACTGGAGACAGCTTGGAAAATGCAAGGAAATAAAAAAGCTGTGCTAACATGTAATTTCCAATTCAGATGTTTCATTAAATCTCAACTGAAACTGCCAGTGTTTTGTAAACCTAAATCACAGTGTAGGTGCATAAACCCTTCCATCAAGCACATGTTAGTCAACTGTTTCTTGAGCACTACTAAATACTCCCCACAATGAAACCCTGTGGAAAAGGGTCACATATGGAATGTTTGCACCGGTGCTGTGAAACAGTTCAGCACTTTCATCTTATGGCCAGAACTTGTACAAACTTTGGCTCCAATCCCCGGCAGCACTTAAATGGGTGGGTGATTTACAGGGTGTAAGTGCACCCACTGGAACTGCACCTGGAGGAACCACTCCATTAATGCCCTACTGACTTCAAAGTGAGGACTAATCATGAACCCTCACAGAAATTCCCAGCTTTTGTTGCACTGACATTAGCTCTTGACAAGCAAAAGGGAAAGCCATGGAGCATCTGCTCTGCTCATGGGAGCTATGGCAGCTGAGCAGGGCAGCTGCTTTGCTCCTGCTCCTGTGAAGCCCTTTGCAGCACAGCACAGGCTGGTACCTGCTGGAGCTCATCTTACATGGTTTGCTTTTCAACAAAATCACCTCCAGTTTGGTAAATTTGGTGCACTGACCAGATCTGTCACTGCTCTTGAAGAATGACAGCCTACTTCAGAGAGCTTTCTATTTTTAACTGACATTGCAATGCAAGGTGTTAAAATAAACACATTCCTTGGTCTGATTATTACTCCTTAATCCATGGTTTAAAACCAAATTAATTCTGCTTTCTGGAGCATATGATCCTGCCTAAGTGGTGTGAAATTTGTGTATCACAGGGCAGTATTTCTTCTGGGCTGCTCTTTGTGCTTCATTTTATCCAGAATGTTCTGAGGACTGAGGTGTGACTGATAACTGCCACACTCACTTGGAAATGGAAAAAAGAAAAAGGAACCATTAAGAAGGAAAACGCTTCCAGATTGCTATTTCTATTTGGTACATCATATTCCCTTATGGGTTTCCAGCCACATCTTATTAATACACTAATGAAATGTTAAGGATTTTTCTGCCCAGAGAAGAAACCTTTGGCAGTTCAGGATTCTGCTCTGAGCCTCCCATCAGGCTCAACGTGCAGGAACTGGAAACCTGCCAGTCCTTTGCCCCTTTCCCAGGGAGAAAAGGAGCCTTTTCCCCTCTCAGAGCTGGAGGCAGCAGAGAATGAGGTGGAGTGGTCAGAGACCAGCTGAGGGACTGTTGCAGTCCCAGCCTGATGCCAAGAGCCCCCCAGCTGCCTTTGCTAGCCCTGCCTTTCCTTTTCCTTCAGGCACACACCAGGTTTCCCTGCAAACACTTTGCAATCTGCTCCATCCCTGCCATCCATCTCTAACTGCAGCTGGAGATAAAGGGCCGAGTTTGTTATGAACACAGCACCTGCCATGTTCTCTTGGAAAAAACCCAGATCATTGTCAAACTCCAATAAAAGCATTACATGAGGGGTTTTTCCACATTGGAGCCACACATTTGCAGAAAGCATTATGGATATTAAATGCTCAGACTATGTGGGGATGTGTTAATTCCTTAGGGGGATTCTGATCCCTTCAAATTTCCAGGGGTACAACTATGGTAGATCCAGACCCCTGACGAACCCCCTTAAAATATCACCCTTCAGGGTGGGCCAGAGGAACTGGAAGGAGATTATGCTTTGATCCCTACAATGGGGGACTGAGTGCACTCCCTCACCTGGAGCCTCTGCAGGAATCCAGGGAATGTCTCCTCTTTGGGATCTGACAAGCCAAGCCAGCACTGCATCCTGCAGCTCCCAGTGTGATTATTTACAACAGGGATTCTGGGGTTACTCCCCTGCTGCAAATTTGTGTTGTGAAACTGCTGACAGTCTCCCTCAAGTCAACTACTCTCTCAACACACTGTCTGGTTTCCTCACATTGTAAAAGGTTCCATTAGAGTCTGGTTTTGTGGTTCAAAATTACCTTTTTATTCCCTAATATTCTGTTTCTCAGTACCTTGTCACTATGAGTTCCTCAGAGAAGTAGTGATATTAATACTACACACATCCAAAGCATAGGCCAATAATTCCTTTGTAGACAAATTTTCTGCCATTAGCAATAATACTTATCTTCTTTTTATTATTTAAGATACTATTAAAATGCCTGAAGTTAAAACTCTCTCATTCAATAAATGTTACAGATACTTTAAGAGAAAAAAATATTCAAATAGATGGTACATGATCAACAATGACTAATATTACTTGTGACAGATCATTCCCACACAGGAAAAAATAGAAATACTAGAGTTCTTTTTATGGGAGGAGAAACTTTAGTGTCAAACAGAAGAGATAAAAGCCAAGACAAAATTCCCCAACACTGTAGAACTCTGGAAACTGAAACTCTTCCTGCAGGACGTGCCCAAAGGAATCTCATGGACTTACTGTTTGTGTGATTCTCCACCCACTTGTTGATTTGGGCAGCAACTGCTGCACTTTGGCTGAAATCCACATTCTCCACCTCAGCTTTAAAGTATTTCTTCACCAGCTGCAGGAATTTGTCACTGACATGGAACCCATTCTGCACATACAGGGAGTTGGCAATATCCAGCACATAATGACTTTCTTCAGTGGTTGCCATGTCAGAAAGGTCCTTCAAGAAGGTAAACTCTTCCCCTGAGGAAGGAAAATCAGGTTCAGAAAAGAAAGTTGGGCCATGTTTTTTCTGCTGAAAATTCACAAAGACATTTTATGCCAAAAAAAGTCTTCTTTTTTGCAATAAACTTGTTTCTAAACCTACACACATCTTCAGATAAGAAGGAATATTCTACAAGAACATAGTACTTAAAGCTTATTTTCTCTACTAGCTATAATTAGTATAATTAATGAGACATTTGAATCCCATCAGAGACAAAGCTATCAATGGAAATCCTTTCAACATGAAAAAGAGCAATTAAAGAAATTATTCTTACGGGTCACATTTGTAAGTCTTGCCACCACAAATCCTTAACAGAACTTTTGTTCCATCCAAAAGGCCAGCTGTTTATGGAAAAATGCATTTCAAATTTTGAAACTAAGGACTTCCCACAGACTTCTCTAGGCAAAAAGCAGGTCTAGAATTTCCCAGGATCCTTCGTGGGGCAGTACAGAATCATTTGCTTGGGTAATGAGGGATCCTGAGCAGGACCAAGTCAGTCTGCTTTAAGATAGGAAGCCTGTACTGCTGCATCATATATCTGAAGCTGAAATTTCTAATTTAAAAAACAAAAAAACCACAACCTTAAAAATTGATTGCAATACCATATTCCAAGCAGAAATTATGGAAATACTTTCACAGAATGCCAGTCACACAGAAGAGTGAATGGCCCAGCTCAAATCAACTGTGTAACTCCTTCAATTGCAGCTAAGGGATAATTGATTAATGTTTAGAGACAAACTGTAGAATTAAATTTGTGCCTCCACAGAGAGGCATCATCCCTGCAGTGGTTCTGTTAAACAGAGCTTGGTCACTGTGTTCAGAAAGCCCTCCACAAGATCCTTTCACTGAAGACCTGGAAGTCCAGTACTTTGTGTGAGTAAGAAACTTCACTCAGGTTTCAAACCAGTTCCTTTGATACCAATGTAAGCATTTTTGCTGAAACTCCTCCTTTCCTTCCAGGTTTCATTATAATCCCTAAAAAGGATGTTCCTAAACATCTCCTTATACCCCTAGAGGCCAAAGCCAGCTCATACTGCAGACAGAAACCCAGACCCACAGTTGGCTGCAATGGCTGAAGCCAAGCCAGGGCTGAGTGTCAGCATCTCTCAGCTCATGCAGAACACACTGAAACACATTTCACCACGTCCAGCCCACCAAGAAACCCAGTGATTAAAGACCCTTGGACACGACCAGGCCACTTCCATCCTCATTCAGGCATTGCCACCTGCTTCTTTAAGCCCAAGAGCCCCACAGGAACACGCGATGAAAAGGCCTCACCATTTTTTAAGCTGTCAAAACCCAAGGAATGTCGAATCTCTTTCAAAGTGGTCCCATGGGCTCCAAGCTCCAACATTCCCATGGCCAGGGCAATGCTCAGAGGAGAGAACAGGATATTCTCATCTTCCCTGGTAGCTCGCAGCTGGTTGTAGATGTTCACAGAGAGCTCAGCAATGGTCTCATCGGGAAAACCGGTCCTGAAGGCTTCGCTTTGCAAAGCAAGCAAAGACAACAGTCCAAGGAAATACATGGCTGGAGATTTTAAGTTCTGAAAAACAAATTTTAGACAAAATGAGTAAACTCTGTTTAAATAATAGAAGATTCAACTTGAGAGAAAATGAGTAAACTTTAGTCCTAAATGAGTGTGGAAAACACCCTGGTGAGAGCTCAATGCACAAGGCAGTTATTTGGAGGAGACACGATTCAAACTCAGGTAATACGGGTTTGTGTTTCTGTTCTTTTTCACAAGAAGACCCAGCAATCTGCTATTTCTTTCATTTGACCTTCCAATAAGATGCCACTCATCCATCTAAGTCACTGTAAGCCCCCAATAGGCAAAAATACTTCAAGCACTGTAAGAGAGCTCACTGACAGAGTGACAAAGTTACTGTACCATGACGTTGCTCAGTTGCAAAACACATGGCAAGCAGCCAGAAATTCTTTCAAAGAAAAATCAATCATGCCTTGGTTACCAAATGAAACTGCTTTTTTTAGTAAATAATGTGAAAAGTTGGGTAGCTCTGCTGGCTGGGAGTCAACACCCATTGAGAGATTTCACAGGAGAAAGTTACTGTACACGCCAGGCAGAAAGATTCTTGTGGAAACAAGAAAGTAAACTAAATAGGGGAAAGGGTTAGCACTGCTGCTTCTCACTAATCCATACTTCAAGCTTTGCTAAATTGCTTCAGTAAGCAACAGTTCTCACTCTCCCCCACTTCAGTTCATCACACAACTGACAGTAAAGGTGCAGCTCCTGGAGCAATGTATTGTGTATTTCCATCCTGCTTTTTTTCCCTTTAAACTCCATGCTCCTCAGCATGTGACCCACTAATGCTGCATGTCTTGGGTCAGAAACACCAACCAAGAGAGCTCACATTTCAGTTCCTTCCCTTTGCCAGTATCTCTAACACACAACAGAGCCAATACTCCTGGGGAGGAGGGAGGCTCGGCAGGACAGGACTCCAAGCCTTAGTCCAGCAGTGTCCCCAGGCTGCTGTGCTGTTCCAGCCTCAGTCCAGCAGTGTCCCCAGGCTGCTGTGCTGTTCCAGCCTCAGTCCAGCAGTGTCCCAGACTGCTGTGCTGTTCCACCCTCAGTCCAGCAGTGTCTCCAGGCTGCTGTGCTGTTCCACCCTCAGTCCAGCAGTGTCCCAGACAGCTGTGCTGTTCCAGCCTTAGCCCAGCAGTGTCCCCAGACTGCTGTGCTGTTCCACCCTCAGTCCAGCAGTGTCCCAGACTGCTGTGCTGTTCCACACTCAGTCCAGCAGAGTTCCAGACTGCTGTCCTGTTCCACCCTCAGCCCAGCAGAGTTCCAGCCTCAGTCCAGCAGTGTTCCCAGGCTGCTGTGCAGAGCTCAGGGCTGCCCAGCATGGCACACACTGTCAGAATGCTGCAGCTCCACTGAATCCATCTGCAGGCAGCCAGCCCCAGAGCCTCTCCTGCTTCCCAGCAATCCTGAGCCTGCATTTCCACAGGGTTCTATATCCATGGCACAAAGTAAGCTTTATACAGCATTTATATTCTGCAGTTCATCTTCAAAGGCCTATGTAGCACAATCTAATTCACTCACACAACACAATGATACATAATTTAAGTGTTATTACTCAGTTTTATAGCTGAGAAAATACAAAGAACAACTGGGTACACACACGTGCCTTGGCAGCAACTGGGGCTGGCACTAGTTAAGATTCCTCCTGTCCCCCAACCTTGGATCAGCCTTTTTTTTAGTACTGAACTGAGAAAATGGAACAGATGAGCCATTGCAGCAATCACAGAGGCTTTGGGGAAAAGGAGAGCCTTGCCTGTCCCTCATCTCCTTTCCAATGTTTACGCACATATGTAAGACAAACTCCCCTTTTCTCAATTTCCAACAAACTCTCCTCCAGGCCAGCAGCACTTCCCTCTGGCCTACCTGATCAATCTTCCTCTGGTTCCCAGCATGATATCCAAAGCCTCCACTGAAGGCTCTTCCTGTGTTTAAGAATAGGCCAGGTAAGTCATAGAAGCCTAAAGCACCATCTTTAATACTTGCTGATGACATTTCTCACTTAGAGAGCTCCCCAGCACTTCACTGCTGCCCAATTTAAAAGTCTGAACATCACTAGTTACTTCAAAACCAGACAGTTTTCTATAACAAAAAACATTATTCCTGCACCACAAACTTCCCCCATAACTGCTTTACTTCATAGCACTTCATTTATTTTTCACCTGTCCCTTTAGAAATTATTGACTTAAGGATATCAAGGTTCCTGTTACAGAGAATAACTGGATTTCTCTGCCATCATGGGTATTCTGGACCTATTTAAAAAAACCCCAACTCTCTCAGTGTTACATAAGACCTCAGTTAGCCCATCATTGTGATAGACTGAGCCCAGGTATTATTCTCTTATCCTAAAAGCTGCACAAGGCAAGAAAGGCATAATAAACCTTCGTCCCACAGGTCTGGAGCAGCAGCAAAGACGGTACTCAAAGAAGAGATAAGCAGAAGCTCATCTTCCCTTTGTTGAGGATGAACCCAAATTTGGGGACTCACATCCTAATCTACACAAACAAGTTGTGCAGCTCAAAGTGGATGCAATTATTCAGAGAGCTCAGCAATCCCCTCCTGGATCAAGAACAGTTTGAGCTCACTTTGAGACCTGACATGGTTAAAACAGACACAAAATAACCTTCAATTTTAAAAAAGTCAAGTTCCCCAGCCTTTTAGTTGCAGAGGCAGCTGTTCAGCACTCCATCACTGATCTTTTGTCCCGTGTGCTGTTGCCAGACAGGCTTAAATAATTGCAGGGGGGAAGTTTATACATCTTAATTAAGTTCTTAATGTGCAGGTCAGACTGTCTGAATGCTAATAAAACATTTGGTATTAGACAATCTTAAAAACCTGAAATTATTTACAAATCAAAGTCATATTTCTTTGTGACCACTCTGGAAAAGCTCCTCATGTGAAATAATTAAGTTACAATACTTTTCATTATTTAGCTGGAGAGAAAATAGAGTAGAGAGATGGAGACAAATACAATTTATAGTGAAATGCACTTAACAAGACAAAGTACCAAATTCTGTTTTATACATGCCAGATCCCACTGATGGCAACACAAGAGATTGTGCAGAACTAAAGCTCCCAGTGCAGATGAATTGAAGTCTAACAATCTGTATTTCCCCCCTGCCCCTTCCACATCACTTCAGTTTGGAGGTTTTCATGGCGTTCACAGGGAATTTCCCTATCCACCTGTCCAGGAAAAAGGAATACAGCCAGGGAGGCAGGACTGAACACCTGGATACAGGCAGGGGGTGTGACCAGCTCTTTGGTTGGCATTGCTCTCTAAAGATATTTGTGAAAATATAAAATGAGTACAATGCAGGGAAGGTGATTTAAAGCAAACTGAAGATCTGGGGATGATGGTCAGCAGGGAAAAGGCTGCAAAACACCACAGACATCTGATCAGTCCTTGCCAGCCAGGGTGCAAAGGGTCTCGTCTCATCCATCTAATCAGAGATGTCTGTAGTAAATTCTTCAGTTCAATTGCTCTTGCACTCCTGGCACACGAGTACACAACAGGGAATCTGCCTCTTAATTGTCATTCTAGTCAGAGCAGTTGCTGCTTCCCTGATCCTGCCTCACTTCAGGCTATTTTCCTTTTGGGTTTAGGCTTCCTCATGCCTCCTCATGCAGGAGGGCTGCAGCCAACCTACTAACTATGGTGCAGCAAGTTTGCAGCATCTGAATCCTGCACGAGAAAGGGGCACCCTGGTTTGTTACTGCAGCAGCACTGAGAGCAGCTTTAAATTGACTGTACCCTCTTCACAAACATCCTTTAAGTGAAGGAAGCAAAGTGGAACATTATGTAATGCACGTCCAGAAAGTTAAAACAGTTCCTATGAGTATCATCAAACTTTTTACTCAGTCTTTTGTCTCTTCCTCAGACATGCCCAGCACAGTCTGTCAGTGCTGATCTGCATCAAAGTAATCCAGTTAAGTAACACTGCAGCAGTGGAAGAGGAGTCAAAATCCCCACTGAGCAATGTTTAAAAATCAAGAGCCATCAGTTTCAAATGTTAACTCTGTGCATTTTGCATTTATTGGCTACCTATACGAATGAAAAAAGCTGTTAAAAATACTTTCACTCCTCAATCACACAGATGTTCAGACCAACAATATGAATTTCTCATCAGTCTCAGACAGAGAGTGAGTTTTATTTTAGCTCAATTGATACATGAACACCTCTTTCCTACCAGGCAATGAACGAATCAGTGCAAATACACAAACACTCTCCTTGCAACTATTGTGTATCAAAACTACAGCTTCCCGCAGAGGTTTGTCAGAGCATTAGTTCTGCTCTTGCTTGCAACTGTTCTCAGGGAAAAAAAGCAGTGACAGAATACTAAATAACAAGATTCCAGATACATGTCCTTCAGTAGGTACTTGCACTGAGGTCACAACCAGTTCAGTTCCCAGGAAACTTTTTGGTGCAGAATTTCAGAGAACTGCTGTAAAGGTGCCATCAGTCCTGCAATTCAGCCTGGCCCATTCCCACCAGTGGTCACAACCAGCTCGGTGTAAGGGCACAATTCCTGTCCTCCCGCCCTTGGCCAGCCCAGATGTGCTCCTCTGCACAAGAAAACACCCGGTTTTGTGATGTTTGAAGAGAAACATTCCTATGATAAACACAGAAGTGCTTGTCTCCAGTCCCTGCCTTTGCCGAGCATACGGCTGGGATGACTAAGAGGAAGCAGAACAACATCGCCCCCTCACACCCACAAAGCTGAACTCTTCGGTTCATCACATGTGCTCTCAGGGAGAGGCAGAAGGGGCAGGCCTTCTCTGCAAGACGAGATATTTTCAGAGGTATCATATCAACAAACTCCAACTGAGTTCACAGACACGAAGTACCGTGAAATTTGAAACAGCGAGAACTGGACTCGGCGTAGGAAGGTGCCAAAAATTCAATTAAGGGTTGCATTCTAGTACCTTGTACTTGTCAGACAGGTTGAAAAAATGGGTTATAATTTCCTTGTCTTTAACACCTCTACAGACAGAGGGGTTTATAAAGAAACTCATTTATGGCTTTAAAAGCTTACAAAATAAAGCTGGTATATATATATTGCCTTAGTTCCTCAGTACACAGAGACTAAACTAAGATTAGTTGCCTTAAAGATCACTCCTGGCTACCTGCAAGCTAAACACCAATGGTGTGGGAAGCACAAATGAGAAAAACTGCTGATTCCTCTTCAGTGTGTAAAAGAAAAGCTTGGGGAGAAAAGCAGGACTGATTACACTCTCTCCTGTAAAGAGCATCTGCAGGAACAGACAGAAGTCTGGCAGAACAATTTGATAAAGAAAGAGCTGAATGTACCCAGGGAACAAGAGCTAATGGTCAGAGCAAAAAACCCACTATTTATGGATTCAGGTAGGAGCTGGGTGATCCTCCCCCCTCTCAGACCCAACCAAAACTATCATGTTTGTCACAAATTATGGAAAAAGTTTGAAATTGGTGAAAGTCAGGCACTGCTGCTTTGCCAATTAGTAAATATGACAAGTGCTGCAGGTACCTTTACTGTGGGTGATTTGTGGCAATCACATCAAACAACACAGTATCACAGAGGGAGGGACCACCTCACTAGTAATAACAGTTTAGAAAATGAACACAAGTCTCCCCCCACAGAGAACCCAGAGAGCCCCAGCTGAGCACAGGAGATGCAGGAGCAGTTAGAGAGATGCTCAGCAGCTCCCCAGGACCACTGGTTGTCATGGCTACCCTGAAGGATGTGCAGAGGAGGCTCACACTGATGTCCAGGCTTTGCTCCTGGACTAGTTTAGGCTGGCCTTGGGCTGCCCTGCAACACCAGGGGAATGTGGCTGCTACCACAGACCTCGAGACTCTTACAAAGCCACATGACCCTCTGCAGAATGTAAGAATCGCTTTTTCAGTCCTTTCTGCTTGGTTCAGAAATCCAACCTTTCAGATTTTGTTTGAAGACTGGGCAAAAATCACATCTCCAGCCAGCATTACTGGAGCAGAAGTATTCTCACAACTGGAAGGTTGTGGTTTTACCTCCAGAAAATCCCACAGAGGCAAAGTGACACTTCATCAGGTGCTCACTTTGTTCACTGTCCTTTTCCTCCCCATCATTCAGCCTCTCCCTCCCTCCAGCACAGGGACTGCAAAACAAAGCTCAAACCTGAGCTGACTTCACCTGAACAATACTTTCTTTTGCACAGGCAGTGACACAGGCAGGTGTACAGGGGAGAGCAGAGCAGGGGCCAACTGCTGGAATCAAACCTGCTAATGGGAAACGCGAGCAGAGCTCCCTGGCCAGGTCACACAATGCACTGGGGCACCCTCACACCTGGAGCTGATCCAGAGCCCGTCTGGAGGTGAGAGCAGGGAAATTGAAGTGCCAATTCTCACAGCCACAGCCACACAATTCAGGAGGTGCTCCTGCTCGGAGCCAGGAGAATATACCCAAGGAAATGGGAGAATAACGAGATGGCCATAAAATGTTTTAAGCTGCAGCTATCAGGGCCAGCACAAGCAGCACTGAAGGGATCTGCAAAGTCCTTCGCCTATTAGAGTAGTTTGGTTACTGGAAGTGGTGACAGTCCTGGGAAATTATACATTCCTCTTGACAGCAGGCAGGCACATCACTGCTCTGACATGTGTTACATTTAGCCAGCAAGTCAGCTCCTTCATAACAGGGCACGTATTTACATTTTCTGTGCTGCAAAACATGTTTATCCCTACAAAATGTTTACCCTTAGCTGATGTGAGCATCTGACCTTGTCAAGCACAGATCCTACAGACACGTGTAGGATCATTAAGCTTGCTGGGATCTGTTTCATACACATGCAAGGACATCCATATTTGAATCTGCACAAACATTACTAATAAAGTTATGGCATTTTATCACCATCTGTCAATTCTGGTGTCATTGCCTTCTGGAGCAGGAAACCTTGAGGTTAATTTTGTTAGAGAGCAGCACAATAACAACATAGAAAACAGCATTTAAACCTCCAATATATGATGATTAAGACCAAAAAGAGTCATTCTATAGGGAGTTTTTGGACTACACCAAAACTTTGCTCTCCAAAGCACAGCAAGTCATACCCCTTAAGGTTCTTTATGTCTGTTTTTTAAACTACCCCGTAGCACCAGGAGCTTCAAGAAAATGGTACCCTGAAAACTTTCATATTGACAATTTTTACCATTAAATCCCAAATGTTTTTAAACTTGCATGGAGCTTGGCACTGAGTCACTAACCTGCTGAGGCAATTATGCAAGCCAAAGTTGTCTTAATTGTGCTTCCTCAAGCATATTCCCTCAGCTCCAATTAAAAAATAAAAAGAGATGCTGAGGAGCCATGTCCAAAATACTTAAATTTGAATAGCCTGAAGCAAACATCTAAATACATGTCTAGACAATTTAAAAAAGGTGGTCTTATTTCAAAAACTCCTACTGTAAGGCCTACACTTGGGAGGACTTGTATGCAGTTTCTCTATTTGTTTCTTCTGTCTTGAAGAAAAAGAATTAGAAAGAGTTTGGCAGAGTGCTTTATTTGTGACAGCTCCAGTGTGCCCCACAAAGTAAAGGCTATAAATAAGAAAACACAAAACCCACAAGCTCTGTGAAGGAGAAAATTTGAAGTATTAGGGAATTTGAGGATTCTAAAGGCTTAGAATTGGGGGTGTGCACGTGACCCATCCAAGAAAGTCAACAAAGCCTGGCTGGGGAGAACTTCAAGGCTAGAGATTGAAATATTATATTGGATTTGCTTTTAACAGATCAAAACAGAGGGGCTACCTGTCAAGTTCCATAGAAGCAGCTTAATCAGGCATAGACTGTTTGGTTTGGGTTTTTTAGCATACATTTAGGGGAAATTTAAGTTGGAGATCAGAAAAAAATTCTTTGCAGAGAGAGTGCTCAGGCCTTGGAATGGGCTGCCCAGA
>JAOXXN010000137.1:22850958-22866569 GCA_026770055.1 Myrmophylax atrothorax
GCACTTGTGCTCCAGTCCCTTCTCCAGCCTCGTTGCTCTTCTCTGGACCCGCTCCAGCCCCTCAAGATCTTTCCTGAACTGAGGGGCCCAGAACTGAACACAACACTCAAGGTGTGGCCTCACCAGCACAGAGTACAGGGGAAGGGTCACTGCCCTGGTCCTACTGGCCACGCTAGCCCCCAGACAGGGGGTCCTGAGAGCCCCAGCGCTGAGAGGCAGCAGCAGCTCAGCCCTGAGCACTGCCCAGGGAGCAGCACAGACAGCAGAGCCCCTCGGGCAGCGCTGGCACCTGCCCCGGACCAGGCGGGCACCACGCTGGCACAGCCGGCAGCGACGTGACCACCAGCTAATGGAGCTGTGCTGGCACCGAGCTGGGGCCAGACAGGGCCCATGAAAGACTGTTTATAAAAGCAATTGAAAGAGCTGTTTTGGCAAGTGTGCTGAGCCCGAGCAACAGAGCCACGGCTGGGCCAAAAAACCCGACCGAAAACAGGCTGCAAAGCTGCACAAAAACTTGAGACACAAAGGGGCGAGAAAGAAGAGCCGCTCAGAGGGTGCTCGGCTCTGAACCAGCACAATGGAGTCAATAAACAAGGACAGTTAATCAACATCAGTAGCACAGAAAGAGAAATTTAGCTCTAAGCCTCTCCACTTCAAATATTGCTCTAAAATAACAGCATAACATCTGGTACAAAGTACAGACATTTTTCCAAAAAACTACAGAATAATCTGATGCAAAATTCAGCCAGCAACAGGATTTTTCACTCTCAGTTTTGCACAGTGGAAAACTCTAAACAAGGCATTCAATAAGAATTTCTTTTTGATGTGAAGGATGCTGATCTTCCCAAAGGAGTGAGAAGCATGGGAAGACCATGTGGAGAAGAAAATTAAACTTCTCTTTGCTCCTGCCCTAAGGCCAATTCCAATTCTTGCCTCTTGGGCTTCAGCATCATTATTTGCTCTGCTCTTATTTTTCATGTATTTTCAAATATTTTCATTTGTCTCTCTTAACTCCATGATTTCTTCAACTCTACACCTCCGGTTTTGTTTTGCTCTGCAAACATCTAAAAGAAGAAAGCAATCAGGCCATCTGACCCATTACAGACATGGCTCCAGACTCCAACACAGGCAGCCGATGAACTTGTGTCTGGACAGGAGTTAAAACCAGCTAGTGTGGCACAGTGGACAGAATTGCCACTAAAACCCTCACGCTTTTTCCTCCACATCACCATTCCAGACCTTTCTCCTTCTTGTTTCTTTCAAGCTTCCATGAATTTACCAGCTTAAGAAAAAACCCCAACAACAAATGGAACAGTAACAGCCTCACAGTGTTCAAACTGGGAAAGCTGGCAGGGCATGAAAACGAGAAGCAAGCTCAGTGCCCTGCATGTCTTCCTGAATTGTTCAGAGAGAATGTCTGGAACAGCAGCAGCTTCAAGGGATAAATGGGAAAGTTAGAAACAGAAAGGCAGAGAGGAAAAACCACTCCCTGCTGTTCAGGCATCTTATTCACAACAGAACATGTGCAATGGCCAAAGAAATAAGAGTTTTTTCGGTCAGAGGCAAAAAACAAGACTTGCTTTACTGGGGGTGAGTGGGATAAAATATTCTCATTCTCGTTCCGATAGTTTTGTTTGTCCTGGCCTTGGAGACCTGTAGCTATTGAAACATCACTCCTGGCTCACCACGGACCAAACAGCTCTGTGCAGAGTCCAGGACTCAAGCTGTGCCTGGAAGGTGGAATCTGGCCTTGGAGCGCTCTTGTGCTGCTCACTGTTCAAGCCTCATTGGTTTGTGTTTATGAGAACTGACGCTGTTCCAAGTACCCACTCGATGATGAGCCATTTAAACACCACATGGAGGGAGCTGAATTTGTCTTAATCTTGCTCATTCTCCCACACAGAGGAGTTTATATCACATTAGACCTGATTCTAAATGCTAAAGCAATTCCCATGAACAAGTGCAATCACAGACCACTCGTGCTGTGCTCTGTTGGCTCCCATCTCCACATCTCCACCACCTCCCTGGGGCTCCAGGAACACACTCAGGCTCTGCTGTACACAAGGTGTTTGGGGTTTTTTTAGTTCAGGTTTTCCATGGGTTTGGTTTTGCGTTTATAACTCACAAACTTCACTAACTTACAGAAAACAACCAAGCCATTGCCAACAACCAGAATGAAAGATGAAGGTTGAAACCTCACTGTCTCCCCTCCCAAAACCAAACTGTATGTTTTCCAGCAAGTCTCAGGTGTTTCCATGAGGCTTTCCCATGGCAAGTTAATATTAATTCTACCTTTTGTTAGAGAGGCTGTAACACTACTCCCATTTTTGGTATTACAAGCCATGATTCATGTGCGTCTCATATTTTACATTGGTGGGTAATATACACATTCTTAGGAAAAATTAGGTTAATCTTTTTAATTAGCGTGGCTTTGGAAACTAAATAGGCTAACCTGAATTCTTGGGCCTGTATATAAGATGCCAGTTTTCAAGCTTTCCACAGGTTATCTGATAGTTATGTCTAAATTGAGCTGTTCAACAGGCGAGGTGGACAGCTGGACCTCAAAGCAAGGAATTAGGCCCAGTTTGTGCCAAGCAGTTGCATTAACACAGCCACAGCAGAAAAAAGATTTTAATTTTCAGTCAATATGTCTCAGCAGCAAACTCATTAGGCAACAAGCAACCAGAACAACTTGCCTCACACACAGACCTCCTGGAGCTGGTGCAGCTGTATGGGAAGCATTGCCCAAATCAGGCACAGTTTTTAGTTAGTCACCACAGAACAGTTATTCCACTGGATCCAAATCCACCCCGAGGTGTAAATGGGCAAAAGCTCATCTCTCATCACACAAAGACTCTGCTAATCCTTGATGCAGCACAAGAGATCAGCTGTGCACCCTGGGGACTGTGCAACTCAGTACCCTCTGGCTCCTGATCACCAAGTTTATCACTGTGATACACGAGACACTTTGGAATTATGGCTGGCCTCATTCCTAGAGGGAAAAAAAGCATGCATGGCATAGAATGTAAAGGGGAAACACTACTTTGGGTATGAAATTATAAACCTAAAAATCACTTAAGGTGGGTTTCTTCTTTGTTCAAATTCATCCAAGGCTGAATTAGCACCTTGAAGTGAAGAACAACACTGAGATTTGTTGTTTCAAGCAGTAAACTGCCCACAGTTAAAACAGCTCCACTGTATCAAGTGTCCAATCCTGTGTGACATTCCATGGCGTGGATTTATGCACTTAAGGCACACCATAACCAGCTGAGACATTCACCTTTGTGATTGTTTTCATAAAAATATGGGGAAGCCAACGGCAGAAAACATCAAACCTTAACCAGGAGACATGTCCTTTTTAGCTCCCAAAGCCCACAGTAACCAAGACTACTATTAATGGATTAAAAGTTCACTACACCTTTCCCCCCACAATGCTACACTAAAAAGCTTGACTTTAAACAATTCAGCCTTCACTGCATAGAGAATTGTAGTATTTGTGGGCTTACTGTGGCTCCTAAATACAATACTAATGATGTCATCCATGGCCACACACTTGCCCAGGCAAGACTTGAATTTATGTCTCTGTGCAGCCAGAAATTAAGAGCCTAACACTTGTTTTCCCATGATTCACGAGGTTTCAGGAATTGTTACGATGCACTAGGAGGGGCAATGAAAGGCCTAGTATGGATTAAGAAAACTCTCAGTACAGCAGGACTTGAAAACACACTTATCACAGCTGTAATTACAAGGCTGAATGGCCACAGCTGATCCCCAACCTCAAACACTCTTACACTCCCCTTCAGCAAGTCTGCATTAGGGAAAAAACCTTTACTGTGGCCTTATTAAACAAACATTTCCTTGTTCTCATTTTAAAGGTTCTACTAGTTTAACCTGTCTTATGCAGAAAGAGTCAAACCATGGCATTATAAAACTGGAGCACCAACTACCTCAGAGTCCTCAGGTTGTTCAGAATTCCACAGGTCTTTTTGCTGAATTGTTTCAGGAGGGGAATTGTAACCATGTTTACCTGCTGTTTGGCATTGGCAACTCACCACTCCCTCCAGGAACTGCTGAGGTCCCTTTATCCAGGAATGCAGACTGGAAATTTCCCCTCTGTTATGCCCTTATCAAACTGTGAATATTTCCGTGTATTTGGTTTATGGTATTGTCAAAGAGGTCAAGGTGGTTACTGAGAAATAAAAGCTTACATTTGGAAGGCAGTCAAGCAGTGCCTCTCAACAACCAGGAGCATTCCCTCCAAGTGATTTTCTCCAAGGCTGGACTGTGACACAGCCCAGCTCTGAATTCTTGAAGGCGGGTGTTTATTTTTTAATTGGACTAACAATGATGCCAGTTGAGGTAGCCAAGTATGAAATTAATATGGATTTAAAAGCTCAAACTTTGCCAGTTTGGGGATGTTTTATTACAGTCTCTAACTTTGATACCAATCATGGAGGGAGAAGAAAAAAGAAGTTAAAATACTACTCTGGCTGTGTATACACAGTGGATGGGATGAGAAGAGGCTGGAACTGTAGTAAGAAAACATCAGGCTGAACTTTAACAATAGCATTTTGATGGCAAAGACAAGAAAGCCCTGAAAAAGGTTGCCAGGGGAGGTCTCTGCCCATATGCACTGGATCCCTTTAAGCAGGGTTGGTTCAATGATTTTGGAATTCTTTGGCACAGCTGGCAAGTAAGGTTCATATCCCTGTTCTGTGTCAGGTAAACACAGAAACAGTCCCTGTCCTGTGGGATTTATGGCTGCACACAGACCCCAGCAGGAACCCCGTTCTGTTCACTGTGCAGCTCTGCTTGTATTTAGAAGGCTTGAAAAATTATTTTCCCTTGACTTAAACTAACACAATTAAACTAATTCAAGCTACTCAGAAAATTTTGCATGTTTAGCTGCGGAAAAAAGTTAATTACACAACCCATTTAGGCATTTAATGTCCCAGGGCCAAGTCACTGAATGTCCACAGAAAGCATTAATAAACAGGGCTTATCTCACTTCATAAAAGTTGTGATTATCATTTTTCAATACCTGAAGCTACCAGCAGTATTTCACCTCTCATACCTTATGAAATTAAACTGAAATAGCAAAGCCTGTTTGAATTCAGTTGAATGTGAACATGTTCTCTTTTTGTTCCTATGTCCAGTGTCAAAAAGCAGGGCTGGGTTTCTCCAAGAGCAGCACACCAGGGCTCAGCTGGGAACAAACAGGAGCAGCCAAGCACATGAGGGCAAATAAGCCTCTATTCTGATGCCTAAATGGGAAGCAAATATATTCAAGTGTAAAAAACAAAGAACACAACAAAAATAAGCTTGCTTGTTTTCAGCATCATTACATCTTAAATCTATGGAGAGAAATGCTCCACTTTTGCATTTCAACTACAGACCACGCAGCAAGTATTTCAGAAGCTCCCTCTAAGGAATCAAACCCATCACAGTACTATGTACTTACAGTCCAAGGCCCATTAAAGTCAATTGAAAGACTTTAACTCTACAATATTTTATATATACATAACATTATTATATACAATGTACGTGCTTTAACCCTTATATGGGTTATTCTTATTCCACTTCTGAACTGCTGCTGAAACACCCCCCATGCTGGCTCCCTTTCAATACCAACAGACTGCCTGTTCCTTGTTCTGAAGACAGACAAAATAATTGTAAATTGGTAGGAAACACCAGTATTTCAATTAGGAGGGCAAGTGAGGAGATTCCTAGAAAGGAAACAAAACAGGTAACTTGTCTTGCTGATGGTTACATATACTGTAACATGTAGGTCAACTTTATGAATTATGTGCTAAATTATCTTCAGATGCAAGTGTTCCAACAAAATCTATGTATGATCAGCCTTTTATATGCTCAGTTTGATAGAAAAACATACTGACAATTCATACTGCAACATAGGAAGGTCTAAATAGCAACTTATACAGTAGGTTATTAATGGTTGCAATCCCTGTTTGCATTACCAGATATAATTATGACATGATTTTTGAAGGCATTTTTACCACATAAAGGCTACTGCCAGGATCACTGTGCCAGGTCCCTTCACTAGAAACATCCAAAACTTGAACAGTGGTTCGTCCAGGATATGTGCACAAGGTTAGCCCAAGGTTGGGTCCTAGGATTCTAAAACATTTCCAGATTAAAAGTACTCTCATTTTCACTCAAACTCAAGAAACAGAGCAGATTCCCACAGAAACTGTTACTCTCAGGTGAATCCATTTCAGAATCCACACTACTTGGGCCTAGAAATATTCCAGAAGAAATGAAAAAAATGCATCAACAGGAAGAAATAAGTGATTTCCCTAAGCATTTTCATAGCTCGCATAAAGACATCAATTACCATGGCTTGTCTTCTAAATTAATGATTCACAGTGATGGATTATTCATGCAAGTCGGCCAGCTGAACATTATACTCTGACTCTGGGGAGAAAGTATAGCATGTCTTAATTAACTAGATTTTGTATAAGCCAGAAGATACTCAGAAAAACTTTATTTCTCTAGTCAACCAGGTAAAATGCAAGCAAATAGAACAAGTGGTAATTGAAATATGCAAAACTCTTCAGCAGTTTTCCATAATCCATATTTAAAGGGAACAAGCTGGAGCACATTGCCTCAAGTGAGCTTTGTAAAATCATTCCAAATTGCCATTTTGTTGAATGAACTGACTCCAGATCTGCTCCATTTAAGCATGAAAAAGATGGAAATTTCATATTAATATGCTGCTTCCTGTCTATGCACAACCCTGCAAGACTCCAGTGATGGCACAATTTCTTGTTTCAAAAGGATATCAAGTATTTTTTTGACTGAAATTCAATTCAACACTGCAAATTTTCTATGAGTGAATGATAGGTTATTATCCCAAATATTTTCCAAATGAATGCTGTGTTCTAACGGCCTCTTTGAACAAACATAACATTTCTGTGTTTGGTAAGTCTATTGATATTTTTTTCTTTGATCAGGATGGTGCAAAATACTCCTACAATTCAGACAATATCGAGGATATGTATTTATTAGCTTTCAAAGCGTTCTTCAATCATTGCATTGAAAGATTTACAAAATAAAAACAGGAAGTCAATGATAAATGCTGCAATCTGTCCTTAGAGTAAGTAATAGGAACAATCCAGTACCTCTAAAAATCTTTACCAAGCTGCTCTAAAATAGATGAATTATATGAGCACCTAGTTGCTTACACAGTTTATACATATTAAGATTATTAAAAGTACTAATCACAGCCAAATAGACCTTTAGCTTTTAACAAACTATTACCCAGAAGCTTCACAGCCATTAATGGATTTTATTTTATGAGTAGGAAGACTGTTTTCACTTGATATTGGAGAAGCAAAGGTTAAGTATAGATTAAGTGACTTGTCCACTACCAAAGGATCTAAAAACAAGGAAGCTTTTTTCCTTCTTCCTTTAAAACTATCCTATCCATTGGTGTAACCTTCTCTGAGCTCCTGGGATAATCCTGGAGCCTTTGAAAGCAAAAATTTAATTTTGTTCCTGCTCTCTCAGTGCTTCAGCAATATTTCTGGGGATTCTTCCAAAGCCCTACACTTCCTAAGGAATTAAGTAATAACTCCAATATAGGACAGTTACATAGATAAGGATTAGGGAAGGATGGTGAAAATCAATTTGATTAGTCTCTACCAATCCTGACACGACAAATAGTGGGAACACACATTATCATTGCTCTGTCTCCACAGGGCTTTCACTACAGGTAAGGATGATCCCAGATTAGACCCAGCTCCCTGTAACAGCTCTTCCATGCAGATTGGAACTTATGCTGCTTTCCTCTCCTTCCAAACAAGGAATGTCCTCGTGCTCTTGCTGGGAAACTGCTTCCATCCTTCAAGGCTTTTCACTGTGACAGGGTGAAAGCCTGTCCTCCTGCAGCTGAGGGCTATTTGGCTGTCACTTCATATATGAGGACCTGCCATCCGTTCTGTCAAACCCACAAGTGCCCTGTGTTTTGATATTGTATGTACATTTTCCTCCCTCATATTTGTACATGATAAATTACCAATGGCATTTTTTGCTTCATGCATATCATCCCCTCAAAATAGATCTACTTACAGTCAATTTGATTCTTACTCACTTTCATGGGACTCTCCTCTACATGCCCTGCTGCTCTACAGTCCCTGTAATCAGACATTTCTGTTTGTTTTTTTCTTTCCTGGTATTTGTTTTCCTTGGTATCTTCTCATAGATCTAATATCCTGCTTTCCTTAGAATTTTAACACATGCATGGTAGGAAGAACAGATGGAAACTGTCAGCTATAGATGATGCCAAGTAGTTTCTGTGCAAGTGGAGATTCCGAAAGTCTAAAATCCATGTGTGGTTTTGTGCTACCAGGACATTTTCTGTAAGATTGTTATCTCCTGTCTTGCTGAATTCCCAAGAGCTATTTAGAGATGGCCTTTACACCTGACTCACCTGAGTTTGTCAGATGAGGGGCAGGGGGAAATGTGGGAAGCAGTTACTCATCAGCCATTTTCTTGTCTCTGGCAAAAAAAAAAAAATTAAAATAAAACCCCATCACTTCTGGTCAAGTTCACACAGGGGTGGGATAGTTCAGAGACTACTGTTATTTTCTGTTTGAACTGGTAGTAATAAACTTGCTCTTGCTTACCCTAAAAAGAAAGCCACAGCAAGTACTTCTCACAGCTCTGGTTCCTGGCAGTGGCACTCACAGGTGGCAGAAGTCAGGGCCCTTGGAGGTTAAAAGAAGCAAAGATTTGTGAGCACTCCCTGCAGGAGCACAGAGCACTGCGGGCACAGCAGAGCAAAGTAGAGCATGGAAAGGGAGATGCTCAGGGGCACTGAGGGAGGAGCACAAACCAGGCCAGCAGATGAGGAGGGAAGGTCCAATTCTGATGCAGAGGAATGACCTGAGGCAAAGACAAAATATCCCCTCCAGACTTTCACTACCATCAGCTGGGGACAACACATAATCCCTATCTGTCACACTCAGGCCAGTGTTACTGCAGGATGAAAATGAGATCACAGCAACCACAGACCAGAACAGCACAGAATTAAAGGCTTCAGCTCTGCATCGTCTCCTGTGGTTACATCACAACCCCTGCATGGCTGTTCTTTCCAACACCTTGTTTTGCTTCTCTGAAGAGATTCCCAGACACTGCTGTCCTCTTCTTCCCAGCTCCTCGACTCGCAGACCTGCACTAACAGCTCCTATGGACAGAGAACTGGGAGAGCAGATGTGCTGGTGGATTCTGGGACTGGATGATCCCAGCCAGAGTCAATGGACACAGCACAAAGAAGCTGGTCCATAGCACATGCAGTCATGAAACAAGATTTTGTTTGTCCCACTGGACCATGAAGGTCATCCTCATGGCCAGGCTTTGTGAATGAAGATTTGGGAGGGGCTCTCCCCACGTGGGTGTTTCCTTGGAGCCTGCGCAGTGCATTTTTCAGGTGAGGTTCAGCATGCGTGTAACTGGCCCCACCTTCAGCTCCTAAAGTTCATCTGCCATGGCCGAGCGAGCTTGGACAGTGACAGTGACATCCTCAGGACTAGAACTTACAGCCCCCGGTCGGTACTCCCAGGAGGTCTCCCATCCAAACACTAACCAGGCCTGACCCTGCTGAGCTTCCCAGATCTGACAGGGTCGGGCACTGGGGCGTGATGGTGATGACCACAGAGGTACAGCAGCAATATTAAGCATGAACCCCAAACTCTTGTGCCATCTTCAGCTCCAGCATGAGCTTTGTCAAGTGTTATCTGAACCTTTGTTTTAGAAGTGTGGAGTCAGCCTTGAGTTTTTAATTTTTTCTTCTAAGTCAAAACCCCCACCTGCTGCCTGTAATGTTACTGTGAATCAACATTACTGTATTAAAGAGGCTTTTATTCACCATATGCAATTGCACATGGTTTTAAAAACAAAATAGAATTACTATAGTGTTTTAAAAGTCCATATCCAGTTTAATAAGAGACTAGTTTATTCCTCTTTAGTACTTGTAAGAATCATTAGACATCTTTCAACTCCCACTAATTACTTTGGTTTTGGCAGACATTACAGTTTCCTCCTCCTGCTTTTTTGAATAAATCTGAAATTAACAAGTCAATAAACTGACATATTTACAGTAAAAATAACTCAGCTCCCCTCTCTTCTTCCTCCCACTTCTCATATCTCTTTGCAGATGAAAAGGTCACCATTCACCTACAGGCTTTACACACACTGCCAGGGATTTGGGCACCTTCTCTCTGCATCAACCAGATCTCAAGTTGAAGACCTGGTATTACAGTAAGATGTTTCTGTTGTCTCAGGTTTTGATTAATTGCTTTAAATAGTTTAGAAATCACAGCAAATGCTTCTTCTGAAATAAAAAAAAAAAGATAGCTGAGAAAGAAAACATGAGTTGCTTCAGTGAACTCCAATTGCCATGTGAAGCACACAATCATTAAATGCTCCAGGAGCTGCTTTAATTTAAATGTGAAAGGAAAAGCATTGGGAAAGGGCAGTTTTGGTGTAGCAATTAAAAAAAGATGTCTTAAATCTTTAAACCCATTTCCTTTCTAACTCCAACTTACATAACCAAGATGTATGGGGAAAACTAGGGCAGCAAACATCACCTCAGACACAGACACAGTTCCCAAAGCCCAGTGCTTGGCTGCAGTGCCAGGGAGGGAGGCAACTCCAGTGGCTGAGTGATGGGCAGCAGTTCTGACAGGCTGTCCTTGGCAAAGCACTCACGCTCTTAACACTACCTTGACATGCCAAGGTCAGTTAAAAAACCACGTGTAAAAGTAGATGTCCAAGTTCTCCACCTTCCTCCAAACTTGTACAGGAGAATGAAGAGCTGGAATGGCATCGCTGCTCAAGGTCCAGATGCAAAACACAACCGGTGAGCGAGTGTTTGGGTGTGGTATCTTATTGTAAAGGCAATTTAAGCACTTACTCTCCTGTGGTATCTGAACAAAACTCTCGGGATTCAGTCAGGACTGCAAAGGCAAAACAAAGCTTCCAGTGCGTTGTTCAAAAGGGTTAAAAAGGAAATGACAGTTCTCTTTTCTCTGATGAGGAAGTCCCCCCAAACCTACTGCACATACAGAAACATGGATGACAAAAATAGGAGAAAACAGAAGAGCAAAGGAACTGCAGCTTTTCCGAGGTCTGGAGAGATCACTCCCAGCTAACAAGTGCTTGATTTGTGCATTGCAGAAATCCCACTGTACATATGGTACAGCTTCAGTTTTGATTTGGGCAGAATTGATCTTTCTAGAAGCAGCAGATTGTCCATTAGGCCCATCAAGTCATCATGGGCTTAGAATTGTCACACACACAGCAGAGTAGAAACAGTTCACATTATTAAGCAACTATTTGTTTAGATATAATGGTGAGAGACTGCAGGGCTCAGGTACATAAGTAAGTGCAAAGCTAACCTAGAAATTGGAAGGCAGTTGGTTAAAACTAAATGCAGGCACCTTGCTTTAGCTTCCTTCTTCTACACAGTAAATTACTTGTCATTATTGCATCTTCCAGAAAGAACACTCTCAAGGTCTGTAAAAATATTTCCAAAGAATTATCATAATATTTAAACACTCGACTAAACAAAAAATTCCTTACAACACTGGAGGTCAAATCTTATTAACCCAAAAGCCGTACACACATTTAACTCATTAGCTTGTATGAATAAGAAATTTCCTCTTTCGGCATCTCGGAGCTGCAGCTGCTTTGCAATGACTCCAAAAGCCCAAAAAGGATAACTCACACAGCTTTTATCACATTAGCCACGGCCTGCAGATCTCACAATCATTAGCTCTGAAGTGTATTAAGCAAACCAGAACATGACCTTAGAGCTGATATTTTAATCACACCCTATAAGAACAATCCTTTATCAGAGAGACTTTATTAAGGCCACCAAATGAGATGCTACTGAGAACTACCCAAACCAGAGACCTCTGTTACACAGCGCAGTGAGGCCAGGCAGTGACCACACTGCTGGGAGATGCAGAGTCACCACACAACTCCCAGCAAACACCTCTGATTTTGGCTGGGTCAGGGACCAACAAGAAGCAGATGTGTGCAAGTGTATGAGACTAACACAGAACAGAAACCAAAGCTTTTCATTTCAAAATAATACACTGTAGCAGGGCTTTACTCATTAGCAAAATGCACAGATTATCTTACCTACTTTATGTTCAGTCCAATATGCAATTAGAGTATTACCATTTTGAAATAGAATCTGAGGAAGGAAAAGTGAAAAGAGGTGACACTGTGCCCTTTCAGTGAAGTCAGGAACTGAAGATGGGAATTCATCCTCCTTGAATTCTCACACTACTGCACTGCCAGAGATCTCCAACACAACCTGGCTAAGGACTGTGCTAAGGTATTTACACTATAAATAAATACATGTTAATGTGATCAATGCAGTCTCCTTACAGTCCTGTCATTTTGTACTGCTTTAAATACCAAGAGCACAGGGAAGATAAGTCCAAAACTCTACAGGTATTACTGAACTGTGGGATTAATTTATTTGTCTTGAAGAGGCTATAGCTTTGTTATCTGCAGGACTATTTTACAAGGAAATTTAAAGAAAACATGTTCTGTCAACCAGTAATTCAAGATTCAGAAAGCATTTCCTTTCCTCCTGCAGGAAAAACATGTTATTTCCCTCCATCCCCAAGTTCTGCAAACCTTCAGTCATCCAGCTGACAAGACCATGCTCAAAAGACATGAATTAAACTCAAGAATTTTAAAGGTATTTCCAAATTTAAGTTAACTACTCTTGTCTTTCCTACAGATAAAGAAAAATACCAAGTTATCACTAATTACAGTTGACTATAGAGACATCTTTCCCTACCATCTGCCCACTGTACTGTATCTCATTTATGCAAGAGTATATAAAATAGAAGAAAACAGACACTAATTTTTAAAGCCACATTTGCACACCAATTTTTAACGTTATTTTGAACACACAGCTTAATTAAGATGAGGACAGCCTGAAGACTGAGTGTAGGACAGATGTACCCTGTATTAATGCATACTCAGCCTGTGCTTTATAAAGACAGAATAATGTATTGCCCACACAGAACACGGATTGTTAGAGACTATTTTAAAAGGTATTCAGGCATGCCAAAAATGTGTCTTCATGGATGATGAGCAGCACCAAACCAAATCTGAAACCTTGAGAAATAAAAAAGGCCTTCAAAGAGCTAAGAGTGGTCAGATCTTACTGTGAAGAATCCTACCAGCACTGAAACACTTCCACTGCCCCATTCTGCAATACAGAAGATTATAAACTGAATTAAGATACGCATAAATACAACTTTTACAACTACAGAATAAATTTCCACAGAGTTATTACAACAATTTAGTATTCTGGAAATCTGCTAGACTCTGTATGGACATACACACCTTCTTCCATCTGAGAGGAGGTAACAAGAGACCCAAGGCTTAGGAACAAACCCCAGGTGTGCTTGTGCAGGGAGCCAGACAAGGAGCAGCTCAGAGCTGCATTTATCCCTGGCCATTCTTGGAATCAACTCGAGCCAGCAGTGCTGTAGCTAAAGAATTCCAAAGGCCAACAGACACACAGCATATTGTGTGCTTTCAGCCCTGAATATGAGAGCAGACGAGTGACAACTCCATGAATACTTCAGCCTACATGTAGGCAAATCACTCTCTGACAATGGTAGATGGGGAGACAAACTCAAAAACCCAAACTCAAACTTGATTTGAGGATGTGAAAATACAGGACAAACAGTCTCATGAGGACACATTTTGGAACTCATGACTGCATTTAACAGGGAACTTCACATTGCCACAAGCCTTCACACTGTATTACGTCTCAGGTTGCCCTGTGTAATTCTGTAGACAACACACGCCTCAAAGACAAAGCCATCAACCTTTCTTTCCTCCTCTCTCCCTTCCCTTGGCAACTATTCCCCATCACACTCAACCAAACTACAATAATTCTAAAAAATACAATGGATGTAAAAAAACCCTAAGTATGAATCTGGTCCAAGCCTTATGGCTTAAAAAAGACCCCAAACAACCCAAACCCGACAGAACCTGGAAAAGTATCACAAAACTGATGGAGAGAGATAACAATCTATTTTAAGTTTTAGCAGCTATGGGGCTGCAGCTTGGCAGCTTTATTTAAAAAATACTCATTTCTCTGAAAGGATAAGACACCATTAGCAGGCATTTGGCTCAGTCTGGGCTACAACATTCTGCTAAACACCTCTCACCCACCCGGAATGGCATCACTTTCCATTTGAGTACAGTTCTGCTCACACCAAAAATTATATGAGAATGGAGGAATCGGAGGTGAATAAGAGCACAAAAATCATACACATTACGCAGGTTTTAAGTAGCCCTTTAATACCAAGATGCGTGGAGTATTTGATGTATCAGAGATGATACACAGTCTGATTACAACAAAACAAGGTGATGGGGGAAGAAAATGCACACTCGTAATAAAGTGCAACAAGCCAGGTGGTGCTTTTTTTTCCTGTTCTTCCCTCCTCACTGTTCTTGCTGACATACATGAAGGAGATGGGGAAGGAAACACACACGGACACTGCACAAGATCCGCCTGTTCCAAAGACACCGAACTCTTCCCACCTCGCCCTCGGAGCCGCAAGAAGTTACAGCCACAGCCTGGCAAGTTCAAAGCTTTATCTGCTCACCCGCGTGTTCCCATCGGGGAATTCCTGTGCCCTGGCGTTGGGTAATACCGAGCGGCGTTAAAAAAGAGGCGAGTTTTAATAGTGATGCATCACAAATGCAGATACAAACCCAAAACGGAGCGGATGCTTTAATATTAATTTTAATATTAATTTTTAATAACTGAGCTCGTTCTGCAGTATAATGTAAAAGTTTAAACCTTACACTTTTAAACCTAGGCTTACTAGTCACGGTGTTACCTTGACAAACAATAGACAAGTTGGGTTCTCCCGATGGGCAGAGCGGGGTGCGCACCCACGGGCGGAGCAGCCTCGCACATCCATCCCGGCTCTGGGGCTGGGCACGGCCGGGAACAGCCCGCCCGACCCGCGGGACACCCGGCCGGGTCCTGGGCACCACTTTTATTTATTTACCTCAGCACAACTCCAGCCGAAGCGCTGCCGCTGAGGGCACCTCGGCCCCGGGGGCAGAGGGGAGAGCGGTCCTGCCCTGGCTGCCCGCACCTCGGGGGCTCTGCGCTTCCTTCCCGCTCCTCCTCGCTATCCCAGTGGGGAAGCAGCTCGGAGCCCGGACGCCTTCTCCTCCCCGCAGCAACCCGAGCCCGTCCCTCGCTCCCTCCCTCCCCGGGAACACCGGCGACCACCGCGGGGCAGCGGCTGCTCCCGCGCCTCACTCGGTTGTAAGAAATTAAACTAGAGCTGTCCGGGTTTCTCTTCACACACAGCCCCGCGCACTCACCGGCACTGCCGCCGCCCTGCCCGCCGCTCCGCGCTCCGGCTCTGCTGGGCTGGGCTGCTCCGTGCTCGGCTCTGTCAGGCTGGGCTGTGCCGGACTCGGCTCTGTCGGGCTGGGCTGTGCCGGACTCGGCTCTGCCCGCCTAGGCTGTGCCGCTCCGCTCCCGGCTGTGCCTGCCCGGGCTGTGCCGCTCCGCTCCCGGCTCA
>JAOXXN010000137.1:22866669-22883918 GCA_026770055.1 Myrmophylax atrothorax
GGTAGCGCCGCCCCGGCCCGCCCCAGCCCCGCTGGGCATTGTGGGGCTTGTGGTCGCGGCGTGCGGACTACGAGCCCCAGGGCCCCGCGCGCGGTTCCGGACAACGCCTGGTGTGTGGTAACACCGCGGATCTTCCTCCTCCTCCTCCTCCTCCTGCTCCTGCTGCTGCTGCTGCTGCTCCTCGCGGGCGCTTCCGGCGCGGCGGCGGCGGCGAAGCCCCTCGGGAGGAGCGGCGGGGGCTCGGCGGGCCGGGGCAGGTGAGGAGCCGAGCCGAGCCCTGCCCTGCCGTGCCCGGCGCTCCGCGGGGCCTGTCGCGCCCTCCGTGGCTGCGGGAGCCGCTTCGAGGCCCCCGGCACCGGGGGCGGCCTCTCCGAACGGGGAAGGGGCGCGGGGGGTCCCTTCGCCCCCCGGCCGGGCCGTGACCTCCTTCCCCTCCTTCCCCCGGGCCCGGCAGGGTTGTCCTTGCCCCCGCCCTTCCCGCGGGGCCCTCCCCGGCCTGGTGCCGGTTCCCTGGGCCCGGCCCCGGCAGGCGCAGGCCCGGATGTGTTTTATTTCGGTGTGTGTATTATTTTTAGCTCGTCCTCTCGGGGCGGGCGCTGTCAGGTGGCTGCGGCGGGCAGGGAGAAAGGGCAGCTCGGCTCCTGCCCCCGCTCCCTGCCCGGGGGAGGTTCGGGCTGGACATGAAGGAGGAATTCCTGACACGGAGGGTGATGGAATGGTGGAACAGGCTGCCCAGGGCTGGGGGAGTCACCACCCCGGGGTGCTCGGGGAAAGCTGGACGTGGCACTCGGTGCTCTGAGCAAATTGACGAGGTGGTGCTCGGTCACAGGTTGGACTCGGTGATCTCAGAGGTCTTTTCCAACCCAAACCATTCTGTGATTCCCAGAGTCCTTCTCCGGGCTGTGCCCCCCGTAGGGACTGAGCACTCGGGGCCTGCGTGGCCCATTAAGTTGCTCCCTGATCTGGTGAGCTCGGTTGGTTCCTCTGCTGTATCTCACATGGCTGAAACCTTGGGCCAGGTTTGTGCTGTTCCTCTTATCAGAGGAACTAATTGTCCCCTGGTATTTGTTTACGTGTTGGAAAGTATTTGTATGTTCTCAGCTGTGTCATACCTGTTAGTGTTTGGTAAAGCAGTAGGTTCACTTTCACATTCCCAAAGAGGTGAAAAGGAAAGAGAAACACGGCTGTGTTGTGGTTATATATTCTGACAGCCAGGACCTGGCTCAGTTATGCTGTCTAACAGTTTTAGTGTTGCTGACCAGTGGAACTGGAGCACAGGCTGGAGGTTCTCACTTCAGACACAAACTGGAGGAATTAGGACAGACTAAATCACTTCCATTTTGAGTCCAGCAGAAGAACATGAACTAATGGTAAGCCTGACTTCTGGTTAGGCTTGGATTTTCTTTTTTTTTTAAGTTGATAGCATTCTATAAATAGGCATCTTGCATTTGTTGCAGGTTTGTCTGATTTCTGAATTAGTCATAGAATTGCTCTTACAGTAATAAAATGCATAAGCAGTTCTGCTTTGTCAGAGTGAACTCAGCTCCAGTGGCTGTTACTGTGGGGATGGTTGGGAACTGCACCTCTCCATTCCAGACACTTCTTTAAAGACACCTCCAAAAATTCAGTACTCTTTCCTGGTGCCATTCCTCCCCAGCGAAACTGCTGGGTGTCAGAGTTAGCAGAATATGGGATCAGGGCACTAGACTGCCTTTTTGAAATTTCTTGTTATCTTTGCCAATTTTAAAATACAGAGATTGTTCTCTTAACATTTGATCTGTATGCCAGTCCCAGGGAATCCACCCATACTGTCACCTCGGTTTTGAAAGGAAGGAAATTAATTCTGTATCTGAAGCACAAAGCCTTGAAGCTTTGTATCTGATAATCTAAGTTATACAGTGAGAAATAATTGCAATTGATAATTAAAATACAGTGGCAAGTAAGGGAACATCTCACTTAAATTTAAAAATTTGTTTGTTTGTTTTAAATCTAAGTGACCATTAATAAGAGAAACATAGTTACCAGGCCATGTGTGGGGTGTGCATATAGTTAAAAGAGCATATTCTGCAATTTATTTTCTTCTGTAAACTTTGCAACATCAATCAGTAAATGACCTAAACTCCCTCCTGCTGTGCACATGGGTCTTATATTTCGATCCAAGCCTCTAAATTCAGGTTGGAATTGATGCTGTTATTTCCCTTCCCCCACTCTTTCTTCCTGGACTTAAATTATTTTTTCTGGTAACTCAGAGATCTCAGGTCAGGTTAAAGGTGAAACCTCTTCCTGAATCCTCACTGCAGAAAGTGGAGCAGAACTTCTTGGCAGTCAGACAGTCTTTTCTAGCAGGAATAGAGCTGTGACTTTTGCTGGGAGCCAACCATTGAAATAGTAATTCTTGTAAATCACCACCTCGGGCCTTGTTCCTCTGTAGTACTTTTCTAAAAAAGAATATTAATGTCTAAGCACTTACTGGATCTAAGGTAGATGGAGCCTGGAGAGGGGAACAGAGACAACACCAGTGCAGAGGGAGATCTGCTGATGACACAACTGAAGATTGAAATCCTGCCAATTCATGCCAAATATTTCTGTTGGTTTAAAATTCTTTAATTGAAATGAAGAGAATCTGATCTCTTCTATTTCCCCACTGTTTCAGAAACACCTTTCTCTGATGGATACCTTGCTTGTTTTCACCCTGGCCTATGAACAGGTGTGGATGTTGTGGATTAGTAGTTGCATTATGATGGTTGTGTTCTTAAGTGTCTCTGCAGTTCTGCTTGATTTTAGGGCAGGACTAAAAGTCTGTCAGTAAATGACACACATTAGAGAAAGCAAATTGTCACCTTAGACACTGATAATGCTGGTTGTGTGTGCTGGGAACGGTGGGGGTTTGTGCTCCTCACCTTTCTGGCTTACAGGAAGTTTATCTTAATGTAGGGTTTTTTTCCTGCTAAACTTCAGTTGAATGGTTTAAAAAGTCATTGGATGGATATGGGGGGAATAAGTCTGTGAAAGAATCTTTCCAAATCTGTTCCTCATCTAAAATGTACCAGTTCTCTCAGTGTTTGCTGAATGGCTGGGGTAATATTTTAGTGCTGAGACTTAAAGGTTAGAATGTCAGATTATTCTGACAGTGAAAGCAGCTTGTATTCCATGATGTCCATCTCTTGGACTACAGCTTGTTGAGTTTAGTGGTTTAAGATTGAGCAGCCAGGGTTGTGTTAACTGGCATCTTAGCATAGTTTGCAGATCTGGCTGCTCTGTAAATCCCCTGTATCATTCTGTACATTCTCTCCCATGATCCCAATTGCACACCCGTGATTTGAATCCATGGGATCACTGTAACAACAGAAGATCAGGCTCACACAGGGTGTAGTACCTGGCAGTGTCCTGCTGTCCTCTCCTCAGCTGCCCCCTCAGACCAATTAGCAGGTTTGCCAGCAGAGTAACACCTTTATGCACCTTACAGCAGTTTCCCAGCATTTTCTGACTGCACCACTCCATTGTGCTGTTCTAATAAATCACCTTTTCATGGAATCTTACTCCATCTTTTTTTGAGAATGTAAGAAGCCAGTTGACAGATGGAACTGGGGTAAACTCTTCTCAAAGAAAAGGCTCTTTGGAGATTGTGGGGAACTGAAGTCAAGCTGTTGGGAGACAGTGAGATGCAGCCTGGCAGCTGAGCAGGGCTGCTTTTGATCACAGCCCAAAAGACGGTGAAAGCTCCTCGTTGCTGCCTGATAATGTGCATTAAACTTTGGCTCCAGTCAGGCCATTTTAGAGGTTAGTGGACTTGCTCAGAGTTGATCTAAATAACAGAACAGAAACTCCAGTTTTCATAGGGATTGGTCCCTCCTCAGGACTGAGAGCTTTTCAAGGATATTTGTGTGTGGTTTAGTGCAGCAAACTGTCTTTGTGTAACAGTAAATGTGGAATTTTTTGTCAAGACATTTATTCTTTCTGTTTAACACAAGCAAAGGCTGAAGGGCATAAGTTCCACCCAGAAATGTGAGGCAGTTGATCCCTGGCAGTGTCAGCATCAGGTACTTGCATGGCATGTGATGCTTCCTACTGGATCTTCTAGAAAGAGGGAAGATTCCTGGAATAATGATCAACCAGTGGGATATATTGAATATATTTCTTTTCATACATTGGCAACAAAGGCATTTGATGTTCCTGGGTATTTCTTGTGTGCTTTATGTATATAAATTCACTTTTGTGTCACAACACTGGTACCCTTCGTGTTAATACAAATCTGAAGTGGTGTATATTTTTTTTAAAGTGTGTCAGTGTCTGGTAAAGAGGTAATAGATAATGTATAATTGTTTTTATATGAGGGTTTTAACTGTACCATGGATTAGTAACAATAGCTTATGGCTCTTCAGGAGCAGATGAGTTCTTCATGGTAGTCCACAGTGTAATAGGTTTTCATCATCATAAAAATCAATCATTTCACTTAGTATTTCCTTTTTCGTGTGTGTGTGGATACTGCTAACCCATAAAAACAAAGTAATTATATCTAATGGCAGTTTTGTCCTTTTTTTGCCCTTCTTCCTGTGATAAAAATCTTTTGGGTAGAGTAGAACAATGTTCAGTGACCTGATTTAACTCTTTAAGACTCTGAGAATACAGTCTGCCATGAAACCTGGCAGGAGATGGAGCTGTGAGTGCTGCCCTCAGTGGTGCTTGGCAGCTCAGGGTCCTGTGTCACTGCTCTTCCACAAACATGGAATTAAACAGCAGAACAAGCAGATCTCCATCCACTCTGCGCCCCACATGCCAGAGCCTTTGGAGCAGGGAGTACTCATGGATAATAAATGGGAGAGCTTTACCTGCAGCAGTGAGTGCAGACTTGTTCAGACAAGTTCCCACCCCCCATGTGAGCAGACCTGGCGTGGGTTTAGGTAACTGTGAAACAAGTTCTTGAAAAACATGCCCCTTTTTGAGGAATGATGAATATTCACTTGTATTCTTCCATGTTCCTGAGAGCTCTAAAATCTCTGTGGGGAGGTGATCAAACTGTGAGACCCCCCCCAGTTGTTGCAGTTCCAACCATGTGGCCACACCTCATCCACACAGACCCCTTTCTAAAGGACCAGGAATCCTGGTCAGGGGGTGTGGGAATCTGCTCCTGTGGCACCTTGAAGGGCAGAACAGCAAGTGAAATTTTGGGAGAAGCAATCCATGAGGGAAGACTTACATGAATTTGTTACTGTACTCATGTTTAATTTTTCTTCAGACTGTTTTTTAACTGTTTTGTGACCAGTTCTTCACCTGCTTTCTCACTTTTGGGTGTATTCAAAGTGCCTGTTCACAAGCTCAGATGAGACATACACAATGTTTGGAGTCATCCAAGTTCTTCTCGTGCTGACTGTAATCAATAACAAATTTCACTTTGTGTAGTTATGGCTCAGCTACTTTAAACCTGCCCTGGGAAAAAATATCTGTTCTTTTATTGAAACAGCCTGAAGATTTTTAGCTGGTGCAGAGCATAATGAGGAATGTAACTTGGAGAAATATTGTGGGGTTTTTAACCTGTTCACACTCTCAGGCAGTGATATTGATTGCTGTAGGAGCTTCTGCTGTTTCTTATCATTTCACTTCTTTCACTTCTTACTAAAATGCCAGTAAATTACACAGACATGCAAATGCCTGATGTCTGAGGCTTGTTAGGAGAAAAAACCCTTCTCTACTGCATTAAATATTCCAAGCAAATCTAAGAAATAAAACTGTTAATCGCCTTCTTTTTATTTCTAACTTGGACTTCAGTTTTTAATCTCAATTATATCATATAAAATATTTTTAAGGAATCTGATGAACAGGAAATGTAGCAGGCTGGAAGAAAGGTTCCTTATGAGCTGTAGGGAGAACTTTCTTCTTTTCCTCATCATTTCTGGGTCTGGGCAGCGATGGCTCCATGTTGGATATGATGAGCTGCACTGGGTGGAGAACTTCCAAAACAGAGGTTCAGTTACTGGAACAATAATTTTCCGTTGAGTTAACAGAGCTGCTGCCACACCCTCAGTGGAAACATGACTTCAGCTTATATAAACCCAAAGATGTAGTATTTGGAATTCAAATGGGTGGAAAGTAGGCACTGAGCTCCAGCAGAATCACAGCTTGATGCATGTGCAAAAATATGGAGTATTTATAGGTAGTTTTAATGTTAATAGTCCTATATGGGGTTTGGGTTTGAAGCATGTAAAGCTTTTCAGGCTTTTTCTGTATGGGAGTTGTCAGGAACCTTATGCTGCTGCTCATGAGTGGTGGCAAGATTCTTGTAAATACAGATCAAACAAAATTGCTGCTTTCAGGAAAATTGATTCCATAAGAACTTGAGGAAGAAAACACTCATGGTTGTACCTTACTCTTTAAATTACTCACTTAGTAGGTTTCACTTGGGGTTTTGAAGTTGCACAAAGTGGTCATTCCATAATTACTTGACTTAGGTCATAAGAAATTCCTGGTTTCTGGGCAGTGCCAAACTAATGTTGATCTGGGCCTTTTCATTTCGAGAACCTGCCAGTCACAAGTGTTTGTAATTGTGTGTTTGTTTTTCCTTTCCTTGCTCACCCTAAGGACAGTACATTTTTCAAGCTCTTCAAGTATTCTTGCACAACGAGGAAAAAGAAGAAACATTTCAGTGGATGAGGAGTTTTTTGCTTCTATAGTGTTTTCCTTGAGAAGTGGGTCTTTGAATGAGGATGACAATGGAAGAGATGAAGAATGAAGCAGAGACCACTTCTATGGTTTCCATGCCTCTCTATGCTGTCATGTACCCTGTCTTTAACGAGGTGAGCTACAGGTGCCTTTGGAATGTAACAATCCCCTTTATTTTGGAAAATATGGACACAGGACAGGTTGTTCATTTTGACTGTGAAGGCTTTGTGTCTAACACCATCTTCTTTCCATGCATTGTTTTACCCTTTTTCCATGAATACTATTTCCTGCTCCTCAGAGCTTGCTGGTTATCTTGGCCTTGATCCTTTTTCTTACAGAGCATTTGCACAAAAAATGCCAGGTCTGGTTTTCTGTGGCAGGAGGTCACAAACAGTTGAACGTGAACATTGAAATTGTACTGCTAATGTACATCATTTAATAGGATAGTTGATTTTCTGTGACTATCAGACATTGCCAAGATGTTCTCAAAAACTTCTGTCAGGCTTTTCCTGCAAAACACATCCAGTAACACATTTGATTTATTTGGGGAGGGAGAAGTCTTTCCTTTGGGATTGAACTTCATAGTAGCTCTCAAATGACACCAGTAATTTGAAAGCTTCCATTCATTCCCCCATTCCATTTTACTGTGTAAGGGAAAGCTTGAGGACTTGCTTTGTTCTGATTTGCTAACAATTCCAAACTTTCATTGCAGCTAGAAAGAGTAAACCTGTCTGCAGCTCAGACCCTGAGAGCAGCTTTTATTAAGGTGAGAAGTAACTTGTTTTGAAGAATGGTTTTCTAAAAGGTAAACCATATATGATGAAGCTAAAAGGTCAGCTTTCTTGTTCCTTGTGTTTGCATCTGAAGGCTTCATCCTTGATCCAGTAACCTCAAAGCAAAGTGGGCAATTGCATGGGCTGTCAGTGTGAGATGTCAGCAGATGTTATGAGTAGAAATCTGAGTGATACACACTGAAAAGTTATAAACAGACTCTTGTGGTGTCCATACAGTACAAAAGCTTAAATGAGGAAGCAGTCAGTGAATAAATAATACACTCAGTCTAAAAATGACAGGATTATGTAGCACAGGTGCTCCTGAGCAGTACACAGGCTTGGAAAGTGCTTTCCAGAGTGAGTGTAATGGGATTTTTTGTGGCTGAGGATAAGTTCAATGTTTGTGTCAGCATCCAGCAGTAAATGGAAAAAAGATTCTTCTAACTTTTATGTTATATTCTTAGAGTGAAAATACAGATATTCCTTTATGCTCTTTCATTGAAGTGGTGATCTTTAGAAATTCTTAAAGCAAAAATAATTACAGGCATGACATACCTTAATACATAATAGTTCCCTGTTTATAAGCCTAAATCTCAGTGTGCCTCAGTCTCAGCTAGAGCTCACACCAGCCAAATGTTTTTACAACTAATGGTGAGGAGCTAAGCTGGATGCAAATAGTGTAAGAACTGAGATATTGGTAGAAAAGGAAGTGCCAGCTAAAAACCCACACAGCCTCATTCTTATTCCACACAGTGCAGGTTTTGGGTAGCAGCACAGGTAGTGTGAACACCTCCAGTGTTAGCTGAGCTCTGGCTTAGCTTTACTTAGATATATCATCAATCAAAAGCTGGGCCTTTTTTTGAACAAGCAATTCCAAGATGATGTCTGAGCATATGATGTGATTCGTAAGAGGCACATTTATAAAATGTCATGTGGAAGGTGGGGGAGTAGCACCTGGGTTTGAGTGAATTAAACTCCAGAGGATACAATATCTTTGTCTCAAAGCTTAGTGTTTATGAAAATATAACAGGATATAGAAATCCGTGGAAACCTTTCTCATTCAAATTGAAAGGAGTGGGAAGGCTTATTGGAAAAGTTATTTATACCAAATCAGTGATACTGCCCAAAAAATTCAATGTTGTTGTGGAAAAACGGTTTTCCATGTAATCTACTGCTCTAAAGCCATTAGACTGTTGAAGTTTCTAGCACACTCCTGCAAGTTACATGAAAATCTGCCTTTGTGCTTGCAATATTCAGCTGTTGCATATTTAAGAATAACAATTTTTCTTTACTATACAGGCTGAGAAAGAAAATCCAGGTCTTACACAGGACATCATCATGAAAATTCTGGAGAAGAAAAGTGTGGATGTGAACTTCACAGAGTCTCTGCTGCGTATGGCAGCTGATGATGTAGAAGGTAGCAAAGCTCATGCTGAGTAACTGTGGTTTTAATTACACTGTTAACTAGGAACAGGCATTTCTCTGCCTTTTTTTCAAAGGACATTATTTTTCTTAGTAGAATTTTTTCTGTGTGGCAGAGGAATATTTGTATTTTTTGAATAACTCTTTTGGAGCAGTTAAACCTCCCTGAAAGCCAAAGAAAGAAAATGAGTGTTTAGAACTATGTTCAAATGAGTGCATAGTTCACCTTTTGCATTGCTAACACATATGGGGCATCACATACTCTTTTTTCCCTGTTTCAAATGAAAAGCAATAGGTACCCTGTCAGAGAAGGAGATTAACTGTAGGCTTTAAGTTACTGTAATGCTGAATTTGATGTGTAGTGCCTTCAGTGGCTCAGATAAAGTAAGAGGGGCTGTTTTGCCAGCCTGCAGTAATAGAGGTGATTGTTGCACTGTGTGTTGATTCATACAGAGTGTGTTCACTGCAGTTTTTTGTGCTGTTCACCTTCAAATACACCCTGGCACTGCTGCTGCATTTTGTGGAGTGTTTTTACCTGTCCCTGGGGGCTTGAGGGCACACTAATGGTGTTTTTGAATATGCTTTTTTTGTCAGAGTATATGATTGAAAGACCAGAACCTGAATTCCAAGATCTGAATGAAAAGGCACGAGCACTTAAACAGATTCTTAGTAAGATTCCTGATGAGATCAATGACAGAGTGAGGTTTCTTCAGACAATCAAGTAAGTACCACATGATGTATTTTCCTGCAGATTGAGAGATCAACCTTTTTATTTAGGCTTGACTATTCCAATGCTGTAGGAGATTCTTGCACCACTGGAAAAGAGCCTGATCCCCCCTTATAAATGATTAGAATTTTCCTTGACCAAACTTACCTTGTTGACTCCTAGTCTGAATTCCCAAGGCCCTGCTCTGGCTCTTGGCATTTGGTCTTGCTACATCATGACTGGTTTAAGAAGTGTTTGATTCCTAGGAGGGGATCAAATTCCAGCATTTCAATGGGATCCCTTAAGGATATTATAATTATCTTTTTCTTGCCATGCAGGGACATTGCAAGTGCAATAAAGGAACTTCTGGACACAGTAAATAATGTCTTCAAGAAATACCAGTACCAGAACCGGCGGGTATGTGCAACAACTCTTCTCATGCAATGTTTGTAACAGTCTAAGGGGAGGCTTTTCAGAGGAGGAATAGGACAGCTTAACTGCTCAATGACATCATGATTTACCAACAGAATTGTTCTATCAAAGGTTTGGGCAGTTTTATAAAAAGAGAATGATTTCATCTCTCCTAAAAAGCCCAACCAAGAATGATAATGCCATCCCAAACATGGTGTCAGCCAGTTTTCTGAGCTCTTTAACCTGATTTTCACTGTACCCAACAGTATCTGGACTAAGACTCTGCTCCTGGTGTTTTTGTTTTCTTAGGCACTTGAGCACCAAAAGAAAGAGTTTGTAAAATACTCCAAAAGTTTCAGTGATACTCTGAAAACCTATTTTAAAGATGGAAAGTAAGTATGGTTTTGTACTACCGGTTTATACAATGAAAAGCCTTGTTGACTAATGGGAAAATAAGACAAGCTTTGGGGTGTAGGCTGCCTTCTTCAGGACTTGCCTAAGTTTCTGCTCACCTATACCCTCTGATGATCGTGGCTTCTTTAAGTACTATTTCTTTTGTAATGTCTTTGGGGAAAGGGTTAAATGGGTTAAGTGCACCACAATGCAACACCCCTGTGCGGTGTTAGTTTTAAATCTGAATATGTGAAGTTAAATCTGTGGCCCTGTGTGATTTTTCTCAGTATGTATACAAGGACAAAGAAATTAGGATTTTTTCATTGAAAAAAGTACTCTACCTATTTGAAGTATCATTTGGAAACACTAAACATCTGTGCAGTGTTCTCCTTGATTTACATTGTTGTTGGCCTTTTTTAATAGACCTTTATAGTGCTTTGGCAGTACTTGGAATTACACAGTTGAATCTTTTTCTATCTGAACATTTTAGCCTTCAGACTGAGGCTTTTTCCAGGTCTTGCCCTTGGCTTTTGAAGTCTGTGCTCCTGTATAATTGACTGTAGGGATTGTTCTGGAAGATGAGTGTGTGCCCCTCAGAGTCTGACAGTGCCAAGGTGTCCTGTGGGCTGCAGTTCTCACCATGAGAACTAACTCTCATGTCAGCTCTTGTTGAGCTTAGCAAAGACTAAGAACACCCAGGAGATGGTGCATTGCTAAAGGAGGGAAGTCCTGAGACCAGCTGGGAATACTGTATTGCTTCAATCAAAGCATTGTTTTCCTTTTCTTGCTGAAATTGGGGCTAAATTTGGTTATGATACCAAAATGATAAATTTAAACCTTGGTGCTTTCTGATTGCTGGGCAGAAGCACTACAAATTGAGGGCATAAACTTAAAGGGTGTCAGTTATTTGCAATATTGTAAGAAATTCCAGTTAAGGCTTGTATTTCTATGTACCCTTGTGGGATCAGGAGTAACTGCAGTGTCTGAACTGCAGGTACCTGTTCCCACCAGGAGGTAACAGCACCAAGCAGAGCAGTCACGTCCACAGATGTCATTGCTGAGCTCAAACCCACAGTGACTCCACACCTTTGTTAGGAAAAAGATAACTAGTGATTTGCTTCCCCAGGTGTCCATGCTAAGCATTTCTAGAGGACAAAGTTGCCAGTTCTGAAATTCCTGGGGGGTGAAGTGCTCAGCTTTGGAAAGAACACGTGTTTAGTAGTCACAGAGTCAGAGAGTGGCTGGGGTTAGAAGGGACCTTAAAGGTCATCCAGTTCCAACTCCCCACTCATCTGCTCCACCTTTTTTTCTTAGTTAGCTAAAGTTAACTAAACAATTGAGATGTCAATGATGCCTGAGAGCCAAATTCTTTAAGTTCCTGCCAAATAAATAGAGCCTTTCTAGGATTTGCTGTGCAAATGGGGCTGGCTGCCAGCAGGGAGCCTCAGGTAGATCACTCCAGGGCAGAACATCAATATGCCTCCAATTCTCAGAGCCTGGCTGCCAATAATGCTGGATTTGTGGAATGCCATGTTTCTAAAAGCATCTGAAGCCATGTCTTTCTCTTTTCACAGGGCAATAAATGTGTTCATAAGTGCCAACCGACTAATTCATCAAACCAACTTGATACTCCAGACCTTCAAAACTGTGGCCTGAAAACTGTATATGTTGAGAGTTGTACTTTTCAATGGTGGATAGGGTACCTTTATATGTAAATTTTAAAGTTTTGACTGTATAAATTATCAGCCCCTCCCGAGGGGCCTAATGCAGGATTTTGAATGGGATTATTGCCATCTTACACCATATTTTTGTAAAACATTGTAGCTTAATCATAATCTCACAAGGAAGATTTTGCATCACTTTTTGCTATTATCATTCTTTTCAGAATTATAAGCCAAAAGAATTTACGCCTTAATGTGTCATTATGTAACATTCCTTATAAGAATTGTAAATATTTGGTGTTCTGTTTCTGACATTTTAACTTGAAAGCGGAAAACTGCAAGATTATGTATTTAACAATATTGGTGGCAAATATTCAATAAATAGTTTACATCTGTTAGACTGTCTTTTTGTATGTGAACAAAAGTGCATAACTCATCTTTCTAGAACTGCAGAACATTCATTAAATACAAAAAAATTAAAATTATTTGGGTGCTTAAAGCTACTGGGAGTTTAAATCAGTGTAAAATGAGGGGTTTTCCTTAAAGCTGAGATTTTGACTGTGATCTGGACCAGAATAGCAGAATAATTATATTAAAATGTCTTTGACAAAATAATAAATAAACCCAGAAGTGAGATGTGCTTTTGTTTTGGATAGAAACTAAATCTCACTTCTTTCTTAATCTTCTCTCCTTGGTGAGTTTTCCTCCTAGACTATTGCAAGGTTTGGAGCAGAGGATTATTTTCAATATATGCAGCTGAGTTTGCAGCAAAGGTTGAATTTAAAATCTGAAGATAACTGGGTTTTAATTGGTACCCTTTGGGAGGGAGGAGGAGAGAAGCTGGAACTCTCCCAGGTAGCACTAGTGATATCTATACTATGCATGCCATAAGGCAACTTTTATTTTTCAGGGACTGAAGTCATTTGAGACCTCCATTGACAAACCTTGGCTGTGGAGAGGGTTAAGAGCTGCTGGTGGACAGATTTGAGCCTTGTGATTCCATGGTAATATCTCACAAGTTCAACAAATCTCTCACATGCCCCTTTGAAGTGCACCTTGAGTTTATTTTGAAGTAGAATAAACCTCTGAAAGTTTTCAAAATCCAGGGCCATAACTAGTGACATTTAGGGAAGAATGTGAGGCAGTTTATAAAGCTGCACAAGCTGTTGCAGGAGGATCACTCCAGGCTGAAAAAGCACAGTTGCTACAGAAATAATCCTTTTTTAGGTGTAAATGCTGAAGAAAAGGTACATCCAGACTTTCCTTGCACACTGGCCTGGTGCTTGTATTGCTCTTTTGGGGCAAGTGCCTTATGCAGAGTCCAACAGCTGGGTCCTTGAATTTGGTTTTCTGCTTCAACCATCAGAGAGGGGGGAAGTGCAACCTGCAGCCCTCTCCAAAAGCACTGGATGTTCTGCTGTCTGTCTGGGCATGGAATTGTTTCCTTGATGAGAGCACTGACTGTAGTGACATAGAACAATGTGAAGGAGAGTATTGTGTAAAAACGAGTTCTTGGGAATGTATGTTGTGAACTTTCTGGTTACACATGAAGCTCTAAACAGGACATGGTCCTTAAAGCTTTGCTGTTCTGCCTGTTTTCTGTTTTGACAGTGGTGTTTGGTGTCATTAGCAAATTGGGCTTAGTAACATGACAAAGGGATGCAGATACAATTTATAGTTAAAGCTTTTTGGTGTTTGTTAAAGCTTGGCCTGCTGAACTGTCATTTCTTGGAAAGTGGTAGAAGAGCAGCAGTGTTAGCAGTCTGCCTAAATTAGAGTAATATTTCATTTGCATCTTTGCATTCTGTAAGTAAAAAGGTTGAGTAGTCTTCCTTGTGGATGATGTTCACTTAAATCACAGCTCCAAAGGGCTTCATGAAGACTAATTAGTCAGGTAAAAGGAAGGGAAAGGCACCTGGAGCTTGTGATACTTCACTTGTCTTGAAGAGTGTTTGGTACTGGGGAGGCTGCAGCAGTGGCTGTAAGGAGAAAGAGACACAAAGACTTTGGTTATATTTTCTAAATTGGACTTAATTCCCATAATATTCTGAGATTTCTCTACTCCTTTGGATTGAGAGGGGCAGTAGCAAGTGTTGGTAATCATTAGTTGAATGGTACTATGTGGGTGTCATAAAAATAAATTCAAAACCCATTTAGGACTCGAGTCCCAAACAAGATGCTGTGTCATGTCCTTTTAATTGATTCCTTGTAAAATCAGAGGCTCTTTCATCAAGAAATGAAGTGTTTCTGTTAATGATTCTTCCCTCAACCTTTACTGGGTAAAAGGTACCAAATACAGGGCTAAGCTTCAGGTAGTCTGGCCAATGTGTTTTGTTTTATTTATAACCTCATTGTGATTTCTTTATGTTACCTTAAAATTAATGGAAAATTATTCATTGTAATCAATGTCTGGTAATGGGAAAACTTGAAAACCGATGTCTTCAGGTCACACTCTTCTGTTGTGTGCAGTGAATCCATATCTAGTGGTCTTAAAAACCTCTATTTTCCACTGAATATGAGCTGGGACATATGTCTGTCAAATTTTATTGTGGTTTTGCACTTTATTATTCAAGTTACCTGAGTAGCTAAAGATAAGTTTCTCGGAAGGGTTTTGAATACAGCAGTTAGTGTTGCAAAATGCTCTTAGAAAACTTCTGCTGTGAATGTGGGTTATACCTGATATGATAATGTTAACATACAGAAAACCAATCTAATAAACAAAATAAAACTTTGTATATTTGTTAATGAAGCAAAGAAACGTCTTAATCACTTGTTTTGATTCTCCTCAGCCTGCAAAGAAATAAAGCAAAGGTTAGATTGACTTATGTCTGGTTAGGAGCTTGTTTTAATACTGAGGCAAAGATTTGTGCACAAGTGTGTAAGATGTGTCAGGTGCCAGCTCAGTGCAAGTGCTGAGTGTGAGACACCACATTGGAGTCACAGCTTCCATGTATCCAGAGAGGAGGATGAGATGGGATCAGTCTTGATTAAACATTATCTTTTGACATGATCTTATCTAGATTACCACTGGAGTGTTCCTTCTTGATGCTCTCAGATCTCACACTGTGTGTCAGGGGAAGACATTCCTTGTTCTGCAGGTGTTCCCTGATCCTTGTACAGACACTGTGCACTCTGAGTTGGGTGGGCAATGAAAAGAAGGTTATCAAGATAGACTTACCACAAATCTGAGCTTTAGATTTTTCCAGTCTGAAGGGGAAATCAAAGAAATGCACAACGTGTGCAATGCTAATAACTGCATTGGGTACGGCAGTGATTGTCACCTGCCTTTAGAGGAGTCACTGCTGCTCTGCCCTGCCCAGCCTGGCTCAGCTTCCCACAGCACTCACCAGTGCCTTCTGGGAAAGGAATTGCAGGCAGTTTGCACTGGGAGCTGTGGGAACTCTGAGCTTTGCATAATAATTCAGGGCAGTTGGTCCCTTTGTCATTTTTCACTCCACTGTTCTGGTTTTCCTCATACTCATCTGGGCAGATGTTGCTTTTAGAAAAGACCAGTGGGGAAAGTGCTTCAGGAACAGAGGCAGTGCCCAACAGCTGAATTAGTGCTAAAAAGTAGGACTGCAAAGATGCTCCTGGGTCGTTCATTCTTTTGTGACAGAAATTAAAAAGTACTGTATAATGCTGGCCTTAAATCTGCCCAGCTCTATTGTAAAGCCAGCTTCTTTGTCCTCATTCCTCCTGTTAGATGTCATTTTAGAACAGTCTGCAGGAATAAAAAGACCCTTCAAATACTGAAGTTTAATAAGCTGCATGAACTTAATTTATGATGAGGAATTCACTAACCTTGTCCACGACCAATTGTTCTTTTTCCCTCTTCTTCACTGAGTCATGAGATGAATTGTATCACCACCACGGGCTTCACTTCTTAAAGATACACAATCCCAAGGTTTTGGACCTCTAAAAAGAGCAAAGTATTAGCAATGCTAAATTTGCTCCTTTGAGGCCAAGGCAAAACAATTTCTCCTCCTGTTGGTAACACAGGCTTGAATTGGCAGTAAGAGTTTGCAATTTAGGAGTCAATCATTCCAGAGAACGTGTGTTGGTGGGTAAAGATCAGATTGCTCAGACCATTTCAAGTTAAAAGTTTGGTTACACTTTGCTATTACTATTCCTTTGGACTTTGTTTCTTGCTATTAAAGATTTATAAATCATAAAGATTCCTTTTTTAAGCAGAAACCAAAGATGACCATGGAGGGAAGTTGAGCTGGTTTTGTAAGGACAGTCAGTGGCACTTAAGAGCACCAAGAGGAAGGGATGTTAAATTCTTCCAAGAAGCAAGAGGAAGGAAGATAAATTCTTCTTACCCTAGAGACAAAAGTGTTGCACTTACTCAGTGTATTCAGGAAGGAAAAGTGTTTTTTAGTGCTGTAATTCCATTATTGGTGACAAGGTAAGCAAAATAGATTTTCAATTGCTGATTTCTCATGCACACTCAGATCTGCTGTATAAACAGTTGTGAATTTGCATTTGGTATCACAGTCTAAGGAGTGATTATACATGATGGAGAGGATCATTTTAGAGAATATTTGGTAGTATTTCACTAAGCTAAAACGTTGAAAACTCTATATCTAAATTAGACGTGTGTTTGACATTTTATTATTTCATAATTGTAACTACTAGACTTTTCACAGCAGGTAATTGCTTTTTTCCCCAAAGCTGCCTTAGTCTCCAAGGGCAAGTGATGGGTGAAATAGAAGCCTGAGTGCCTGAAGTTTTAAAGTAAAGAGAATAAAGTATGAGCTCCAAGTGTAATTCACTTAGTCTCCCTTCTTGCTGCTGGGTATCTAATCTCTGATAGAGCCACAGTGAAAGAATTTAAAAGGAGGCTGAGTTACAACCTTTAAGAAAATGCAGAAACTTTCATGGTGAGTGAATTTCATAATTAAAATGTTAATTGGCAGGAATTTGCCTTGCTTATCAAGGAGAATGTGTTAACCATTTTTTCCCTGCTGTTGCACAGCCATGAGATATTAATAATCTTGTGTGCTCTTCTACATCTGCTTAGGGAGTGACAAAGAGCATTTTCTTAAGGGGTTTGGAGAGGTTGTAAGCAGGAAGGATAATAAATACTGCCTTTGAAGGTTAAGAAGCAAAACTCACAGAATCAAATAATCATAAAGATTGGCAAAGCCCTCCCAGCCCCAGGAGCCCCCCCTGTGCCCGATTCCCACCGTGGCAAAGCCCACCCACCCCCAGGGGCCCCCCCGG
>JAOXXN010000137.1:22896743-22907221 GCA_026770055.1 Myrmophylax atrothorax
CTTGTTCCCAGAGATCTGAAAGCCCATTGTTCTCTTTATCTTAATGAAGCTCAGAGCTGCCCCTTTATCTCTTCTAATAATGAACTGACATTACTGAAGATGGAGCAGGAAACTTGGAGAAGGAGCAGAGGCAGCAGGAAAGCTGTGGTTGGGTGTTGGCAATTCAGTCTTGAACCAAGTAAAAGGGAAAAACGCAAACTCACCTTACTGAATTTCTGTGAAAAAGCTTGAAAGTGAGTCCCTGAAAGAGGTTTTGGAAAGGTAAGAGGGATGAAAAGAAACAAGCCCTTTAATGGGAAATTATCTCATATTTATAGAATCACAGAATGGTTGGGGTTGGGAAGGACCTTAAAGCCCATCCAGTGCCACTCCTGCCATGGGCAGGGACACTTTCCATAGCCCAGGTTGCTCCAAGCTCTGTCCAACCTGGCCTTGGACACAACCAGGGATGGGGCAGCCACAACTGCTCTGTAGCCTAATTATGATGTTTTGTGACACTCTCTGGAGACAAATGTGGCTACTCTGATTCTCCTCAGTTCTGGTGGAATTGTCACACCGGCTGAAGTCCTCCAGCCTTTCCCACCTCAAAGGGGTTTAGTTCTGAGGAAGGTTCGGTGTTTCAAAGAGGTACAGAATCTTCACGTGTCCTGTGCTTCGGTGAAACAGCCCTAACAGAAACAAACCCTGTCATCTGCGGTGTTGGGGGGTTATCTCTGAGGAAAGCCAAGTCTGCACGTGGCTGCCAGTCCCAAACTTGTAACACTCCCCTTCGCTGCCCCCGAGGCCATGCCGGCCCCTGCAATAGGCAGCTGTAATTGGCGCAGGGCCCCTCCTGCCAGCAGGTTTTCCACAGTGGCAGTCCTGGCTGTTGGCAGAGTGAAGTGACTCAGTTCAACGTGGTGCCACTTGGTATGCAGAGGGAGTGTTGTTTGTGTTCCCAGCGCTGGGAGGATGCGCAGCCCGTGGGCCCGCAGCCCCCCGCGCATCCCAATGAGCAGCTCCGAGCGCGGCTGCGGGCTCAGCCCCAGCCCTTGGCCACTCTGCAGATGCAAACCCTGCGTCCCGAGCGGGGACAGCACCACTGTGGCCGTGGCTTCGTGCAAAGGAATGTTGGCAGCACGGCAGCAGGACCACAGCCTGATTAAAAAGGAAAAAAACCCAGCAGTCAGTGACGGAGTTTGCTGTTAAAGCATCTGTGCTCACCTGTCTGAGAGCACAGTTTGGCATCTGCTCCTTCCGGACACAGTGTTTTCAGGTTAAAGGAACAAAAGTTGCTTAAAGATGTGCTTTAAGGGAGTTTCAGATGACTTTAAACTCTGTTTATGAGGAGTTACTTTGCTGTTTCATCAATGTGGGTAATGGGTCTGCAGCCCCTCTGCTCTGGAGCCAGGCTGGCAGAGCTGGGGGTGGTTCAGCCTGGAGGAGAGACGGCTCCAAGGGCATCTTGGAGCCCCTTCCAGTGCCTAAAGGAGCTCCAAGAGAGCTGGAGACGGACTTTTTATCAGGGCTTGTGGCAACAAGGCAAGGGGGAATGGCTTTCCATTGTCACAGGGCAGGTTTAGGTTGGATGTTGGGAAGAAATTCTTGGCTGTGGGGGTGGTGAGGCCCTGGCAGAGAAGTTGTGGCTGCCCCATCCAAGGAAGTGTCCAAGGCCAGGTTGGATGGGGCTTGGAGCAACCTGGGATAGTGGAAGGTGTCCCTGCCCGTGGTGGGGGTTGGAACTGGATGAACTTTAAGGTCCCTTCCAACCCAAACCATTCCATGATTGTATAACACAATCTCTTCTCAGGAGCCTCTATAGTTAGCAATTATCCCTTTACAATTTTTTAATCAGCCATCACTGAGTGCTAAAACAGCTTTTAGAATCATTGGAGCTTGTGCTGGTACATTATAGGCTGAATTGTCTTTCCCAAATAGCTTTTGGTGCACTTGAAATCTCTCGTGTTCGAGTGCAGCTTCTCTTTGGCTCAGGCTCCGAAGGCAAGATCAGTATTGGAGTTTTTTCCTGGCTCAGGAAACTGACTGGAAATGTCTCTTGTCTGTGTGTAAGTGGAAAATTGTCTGTCCCCAGCTGAGTACAGATCCATCTCCCCTCCAGAGAGCAGCTGTGGTCAGGCTGAGAGCAGCAGAGGGGACAGCCACCTCCCTGGGACCTTATGGGGACACATCAGTGTTTGGGCAGAGGAGACACAGCACTTGGGCTGGTGTTGGGATAAATGGGTTACTGAGGGGAATGGCTGGGTTGGAGCCAGGTGGTCTCCAAGGTCCTGTCCAACCCAGCCAGCCCATGGTTGTCCCCTTGGTGGGTAATCCCAACTGCATGCAAAGGCTGGAGGAGTTCCTGGAAAGGCTGAGTCTTTGGCATCGCTCTCCTGCCTGCTGCTCACTGACACTGGGGGTTTTGCAAGTCCTCTCCCACGTACAAGTGGCTGAGAGTCCTTCCTTTGCTACCCCAATGCTACAAACACACACCTGCATTCATTGTGGCAGCAGCAGAAGATCCTTGGATAATGGACCAGCTCCTGTATGTTTTCCATGTGAGGCTTCAAAGGCATTTGCAATATTAAGTATCAAATTAACTTTATTATTAATGAAGTGTTATTTAGCAAGAGGAAGACTGTTTTCAATGTGTGTCTGTTTTCGCTTTAGCTGTTGAAATAGAATCTCTCTGAGCCACAAAATGGGATTCAAAAGGAAAGGATGACTAATTCCTTTGAGACAGAAGCATCACTGGGTGCTTTTATTTTGGGGAGAAAAACATCTATAAGGACTTTTTGGCAGTGATATTTCAGTTAGATATATGCCTGAACTTAGATGATCGATTAGTTCTGATCTAAAACTGAAAAATTAAATACCCAGAGGTTTCCCAGAGAATCTGTGGCTGTCCCATCCCTGGGAGTGTCCAAGGCCAGGTTGGATGGGCTTGGAGCAACCTGGGCTGGTGGGGATTTGGGAATAGATCCTAAATACCCCAGCTCATCCTGCTGCACTGAGCATCATGAGTTTGACATGAAATGCAGTATTTTTAGTTCATTTTTCTGAAATGAACCATTGCTTCAAGGAAGCTTGGAACAAAATAATACCCATGTGAAGGAGAACAGAATCATCTCAGAAGAGCTGAAAATACAGGTCTGGTAGTTTATTTAGATGAATCAGCTTCTTCCATAGAGCAAATCTGTCTCACATCTATAAATGGCTGTGATCTAGATTACAGATTTATTTCCCTGAGATATTTAGAGCTCTCAGTGTCTAGATTTAAACCTATTTTCTTGCCCCGTGGCCTGTGTTTTTTATTGCTAAAGCTATTTTGGCTTTTTAGTATCTGAAAGCCTGGCTGTGAAGATGATAAATACATCTAGGGCAGGTAGCTGTGAAACCCATGTTTCCTGGGCTGTAAATGCACATTTTCACTGGCTCTGCTGTGTCAGCCTCTCATATCCCCTGCCCTGGGGATTATTGGCCCTGCTTCTATTGCATCTTCCACTCATTCAATTTGAGGTGTTGATTTTCTTGAACTGAGCAGTGTCTGCCTTCCAGTACATACATCTATTGAGTCTGGCATGTTCAATACCACCCATCGATAGATTCGGAATTATATTATATCAAAATTAATTTCTGAGCACACTGGAGAAGTGTCACCACGTGCAGAGGGTCAGCCAAAGCTGGGAGATGTGCTCTGTTTCCATAGGTAGGTCCTGCAAAATCTGAGTTGCTCACTCACTTGGGATGCTCTCTGTCTGGTTTAAAAGGCAAAACTCAACTGGGCAGCTGCACACTGAAAATTGGTTGCAATTATCAGTAAATATATTAATAACATCATCTATTTAAATTGCTTAAAGGTGGGGGGAAAACCCTTTTATAGCCTCTCATCCAGAAAACTGATCTTTGCACGAGCTGGAAGCAAGGCATGGAGTTTAGTGCTGAATTCAATGCTGCCTTCAGCACCCTGAGGGATCACAGCCTGCCCTGCTCCCACACTGGCCTGGGGGGTGGCAGAGAAAAGCCTTCCCAGGGCAACCAGCTTGTTAACTTTGCTATGAAATGCTTGTTAGGGCAAGCAAATCTTGAATTTTACCACTTTGGAAATCAGATCTTGCAAGAGCAATAATGAAACTTCACTTTCTAGAAGTTGTCTGCAGTTGTAACCATAACTATCCAGTCCTGAATAAATTTTTCCACCTTTCTGACTTTCATATTGGAGTACAACCACATTTTCTGGGTCTGTTGTGCCTTCCACCTGACAATCATTGCATAGTCAGCAGCAAAACTTCCATTTCTCGATGTCAGCTCTTATAACTTATCTTTCTTTTATTATTTTGCCCCATTTCTTTATTGCTGGATATTGATTTCCCTCTGACACTCCTTGTTCAGGTTGCCTTGGATGAGTTGATGATGAGCTGGATGCTGATCCCAGAGGAAAGGGGGCTCTCAGGAGGCAGCCCTGGGCCTTCCAAAGGTGTTCTAACATATTAAAAACTTCTGCTACTGGAGTCTTCATTAATTCCTCAAACAACTTCTTTGAGCCTTATGTTCTGAAAATAATTTAAAAAAAGCTTTTAAAAAGCTCTTTCTGGTACCTAATTAGATTTTCCTTCCTGCAGTTTGAGGTGCCCAAAGCTTCCCTGTCCTTCCATGGTCATGGACAATGGGTGAGTCCCTTTTTACAGTGCAACAGCCTTCAGGGAACTGGGCACTGTTGTCCCAGCCTTCCCCAGTTCCCTCTGGGCTAAAATAACCACATAGCTATGCCTTGATCCATAAATTTTCTGGACCTCTCCTGCACTGTACACATGTGTGTGTATATATATTTATATGTTTATTTTTAACATGTGTAAATATATCCTTAACTTTTGGGTTTTTTGGAAAAGTAGCACCTAAAATTATCCCAGTTTCTGAGTCTGTCCCCACTGACAGGTAGTGCCTCCAAAATCTGTGTCACCAGGTCCTTTCCATCATCCAGATGGTACCTGGAGCCACACAGGGGCCCTGCCCACCTTCCCACCTGGGCAGTAAATCACACCTACCACCTGCCCTGCTCCTCTCCTGGCAGAGTTTAATCTTGGCACCTAATTAGGAGGAGGCCTGGCTAACCCCCAGATACATTAAATCACCTGCATCTTTCTGGTTGCTGCTGTGAAAGGAGCTGGGCTGTGCTTTGTCCCTGGCCAGGGCGTTGTGGCCACTGCTCACCTTTGTCCCCCTTTGCTGCTCACCAGTAATATCATTTTATTATTCCTGATTAATTTTTTTTCTGGATGGAAATAACAGGCATGTTTCTCTCGTGTCCCTTTGCTGGCAGACAGAGCAATTGTCCTTTCCAGTGTCCTGTGCTGTTTTCCAGGATTCCTCATGTTCAGGTTTTGAGGTTCACTGCTCAGACTCTGCAAACATCCATCTCCTCCCATTGTGATCCTCCCCTTCTGTCCTTGGGGTTAACTACCTGCTTGACATCTCTAATAAGACTAATTAGAGAATGTAGTGAACATTCTGCCCTTCTTGGCATTGCTGAAATCCTTCTCTAAAGAACTGACATTTTCCTCTGATTTCCCTGTTATCTTTGACTCTGTAGTAAGCCTTCCAATAGTTTGTATTATTATTTTATGATTTTTAAAGAATTTTTGCCCTTCCATGTTTGTGTGACAGTAGTTCAGTGCTCTTGATTCTGCTGGTTGCTTGCAAAATATTATATATATATATGTGTATATATAAAACTTTCTGAAATCAGTGATACATCATGATCTGTTTTTCCTTTAATTTTTCAAGCAGGTTTTTGAGAGTGTGTATGATTTCTTAATATATTAAATAACACCTTTCCTTTTCCCCCCTTCCTTTCCTTTCTGAGTAACCTGCACCCTCTCAGTGTCCCTCAATAATCAGCAGAGAGCTTGGAGTGCATAAGAAAATAAAGCATCCATGTAAAAAGGAAATTTAGTTACACCCAGAGCTCAGTTTTTGCTCTGCTTGAGATTGTTTAGAAGGGCAGGAGCAGTCTGTGTAATTGGGGAAGTAGGAAGTGTGTTGCTTTTCAAATGGGCTTCAGTAATTAATAAGAATTTCTAAAGGGCAGAGTCACACTGTGTCACTTCAATGGATTTTTATACAAGTATACAAGAAATACTGTATATTTATCTCACAGTTTTGACCAGTTGTTGCTTGAATAGATCAGGATTGTATTTATGGCTTTCAATGTTAAGATCAGACACTACTTGTGCTATGAGGTTTCTGCACTTTCATTGAAAGCACTGCCTGCAAACCCCAAGAACATTTCTTAGGCTGGACTTGCACTATGAGGGAAGCCACGATGCTGTTGGGAAAAAGGAGTTTGAGTTCATTGCTCACCTCAAACCTGAGATTTACACAGACACCAGGACCTGATTCTTGCTGCAAGGACCGGAAATCCTGCTGGTTTAACTCACTTATTTCCAGCTAAATGGGAGAGGCTGTGGCAGAAACCTTACAAGGGTTGGACCTCATGGGGTTTGCTGCCCTTTATGGCAGCTTTTGGCAGTCCCTGAGCAGTGGGAAGCCCTTGGAAAGCCCAGCAGGACATTTAGGGAGGGAGGTGTCACCAACTGGCTCACACCTTTGTCCCTGCAAGAAGAAGGGTTTGGCATGGGAGCTGTGTTGGTGCAGATCAGAACCTGCTGGTGCCTCCACTGCTGGCTCTTGTCAGGTGTGTTAAAAGGTAGTAACAATTAAACAGGTTTGCAATGTATTTTTGGCCTCTGGTGGTGCTTCAAAGGCAGAAATTTCACTCTGTAATGGAGAGAATGTAAGTTCTTGTTGCTTTGACATCAGCCTTGTACAAAGATGGAGTTCCTGCCCTCTTGCCTTGCCCCATTATCCAGAATGCTGGGGCTGAGATTTATGCGAATTAAGCTCTTGGCTTTGTCTAATCAGAAGTGCTCTCAGAGGATGGTTATTTCAGAGAAGCCCTAATAAATAGGAATAATAATGTGCACTTCCTGGAAAAGAGGCTTCTCTTAATGCTCCATTAGGACTTGTCTAAATACAAAAGTTCTGCCTTAGAACATTAAGTCCATCAGGTCTTCTGTGTATTGTATCTGTCTTCCATTTCCACTTTTAAAAAGCAGCATTACACAACAATAATCCTGTTTAAATAATAAAAAACAGGTGTAATGGTGCTGCACTTAAAGAATAAATTAGCAGTCCAAATGTGAAGAACAGTCAGAGTTCCACATTTGTGTCCTGAAGCTGAGGGTGAGTCCAGCAGGGATGAGCCAGGAAGGGAATTCCTTATCTCAGTTTTTCTGCCCTGTAAATAACACTTGAAGGTGAAGCCTCCCTGACCTTCACCCATAAAACAAATACCTGCAGCACCTTTGAAAGAGGTTCCTGCCAGCAAATGTGCAGAGCTGGAATTCCAGCAGGTGAAATCCATTCCAGCTTTAATGGCAAATACATCTTATCTCAAAGTACTGTCAGTATAAATTATCACTGCATTAATTATCTTGCATTTAAATGAGATGTACTATCAATATTTCCCCAAACTGCATCTTTTGAAAGCCTGTTTTAATTTGTAGAATCCAGACTGTAAATTAATGAAGAACAGCATAGGAAAAGCATATATCGGTGCATGGCAATGTATAGACCTCATTTCACTGGGTTTTAGATGAGGTTGGACTAATGGATGGAAAACAGTTTTACAGGGAAAATATCCACGGTGAGAGGTGTGTGATTGGAACCACAGTAGTTACTAATTCCTGTCACTTGTTTTTTCTTTGCTTTTATAATGGGTTTTTTTTGTGATTTTTTTTTTCATTGCTTTATTGACTCTGAAATTAACAGAGCATTTTTCTGCTCTGCCTATACTAATTGCTTATTTTTTATTTCTTAATTAGAAGTTTGATTTCACTGTCACCATAAACTCAGTGTTGGAAAGGGCAGATCCATTGAAATCTCCCTGATCTTGGCCCCGAGGATGATGATAACTCTTACATGCTGGGACAGGTACAATACATGTTCTAAGGAGAAAAAAGGCAAAGATATATTGTTGAAATGTATTGTTTGCTTTGGGGGTTTTAAAAATCTCTCAAGGTATAATTTTCTCTGAGCTCAGTAACTCACTGGCTGGTGGGCAGCTCCATGCAGGGAGAACATTCAGGGCTGGCTGCACATCACTGGTTGTTGCTTTAGAAGTTGCAGCATGTTGAAGAAATGCCTTTCCAGATCTCCTGCAAACGGAGGCACCAGTTCTGCACAACAAATCCTGTTTCAGGCCATTTATCTGTCCATATTCTGGTGGTTACAGCACAGGATTGCCTCATTATTGACTTCCTCGGGCTTTGTTCTCTCTGCTTTGTAGTAAAGAAAGGGCACTTTAAAATTGTCCAGGATCATCAAAAGACTGGAATTATAAAAAGCATCTCTCTAGGAGGTTTTTACACCAGTATTATGAAAAATTACTACACATAATTTGCAAACATTTCATTTGTAAACAGAATTTCACAAAATGCAGATATTGCTCAAGCTAAGGAGACCACTTGCACTGCAGTTGTTCACTGTGAAAAGAGGAATAAAAAGGAATAAGTGGCTTTTGTGCCTTTGTCTCCTTTCAAACTTTCAAAACAGGAAAAATTGAAATTCAGGAAGGAAAATACCCAGGTTCAATACCACCTATTGGCAGTGCAGTGGGATGGGAGAAAATGCCTTCAGTGCCAGGGGTACCCACAACCTCTGTCTGTGCTTGTGTTGGGTGTTGATGGAACCCTCTGGTCTGTGTGTTAAACCCCATCTGGGAGGGGGCACTGAGCTGTTCCTGCTCATGTACCTGCAAAGGAGACACAGCTCATGAGCAGCCAAAACTCCCTCCGAATCCAGGACTTTTCCAATGAACTGACATTAATGCTCATTATTATGTTGTTCTCCATTGTGAGCCGGGTCTAAACTGAATCCTGACATGAGCTCAGTTGGTTAAAACTTGGTTGCAGTAATGCCAAGGTCATGGGTTCAAGCCCCTGTATGGGCCATTGACTTAAGAGTTGGACTTGATGATCCTTGTGGGTCCCTTCCAACCCAGAATAGTCTGTGATTCTGTGAAACTTCACCCCATTTAAATCTTATTTAAATGCTTAGCTTGATTTTTTTTTTTTTGCATTTTTGTCTCCACCAACGTAGTTCAGTCTCCACCAGCCCGTGCTCTTGGCTTGCTGTGTGGGTGGGATGAGCTGCTCTGAAGCCCCACTGAGCACAGCAGGAGAGCAGGGAACTGCTTTGGGTAAAGCCCAAATCCAGGTGACTTCCAGCAGGAAGAAATGAATCCCAGTGAGCTGCCAGCACACGTTTGGAACCATCTGAGTACTGAGTTCTGAGCCTTCTGGAGCCACTCTGTGCTCCTGGGCTTCCTGCTGTGCCACAGGGGCCCAGGTGCTCCAGAACAACTGCCCTGTGCTTCTGCAGGGGCACTTAATTAGAGTCTAATTAGAGGGATGGAGCTTGGTTTATTTTCTACAGTGTCTTCTCAATGAGTTGTTTTTTTCCAGTTCCAGGTATGGCTTTGATTCTTCAAATTAAGGGAAGTTTTATTTGCCATGCTGAGTAGAAAGTCAGTGTTAATCTACAAACAATAAACCACTGCTGCACTGTGTAAAATATTGTTGCAGACAGACTAAATGCTGTTTGTATTCTGCACATGGAACAGGACTAAAGGCCTCTATTTTGCTGAAGATCAGTCTATTTTTTTTCCCACCAGGCTATTGAGCACTATCACTTTTCAGCTGGGATCACTTAACTGACTTACCCTTTTTTTTTCTAAAAGCAAATGGTGAAATTAAAGATAAGAGTATTGTTACTGATTATTTCTGCTCCCTGTTTCTATCAGGAACATTCTCATTAAAGTCCCACTGGTGCAAAGGCAGCCATCTGTTTTCCCTGATTGTAACTTTGCCATGTCCACCTGTATCCTGTATAATCCTGCTTTGCTGATCCCTGGGGAGATATAAATTTTACTGTCTGGTTCAGTTTGTCTCTTTGCAATCAATAGATAAACAGAAATGGAAAGAAATGCTTCAGTGGAAACTCCTGGGCTTGCATAGACTTCTGTGCAAGTGCTGGTATTTTCCTGATCACTGGGAAGGCATCAACACCTCTTCAGGTGGGAAGATCTGTGTACCACGTTGTAGGTCTGAACATCTTTGAGGTCAGGATGGCATTGCACTTGGTGACAGATGTCATGAGATACTCATGTGATTATGTATCTATTTGAGTCCCTGCAGCCACAATATCACTGATATGCTGCTGCTGCTGCTGAGAGCATCCAGCCCCCAGGTGGGGGAGGCTGCTGGGGGGCTGCTGGTGCTGGGCAGCAACACTGCTGGGGTGCTGCTGGTGTTGCTGGGTGCTGCTGGTACTGGGCAGCAACTGCTGGTGTTGCTGGGGTGTTGCTGGGGTGTTGCTGGGGTGTTGCTGGGGTGTTGCTGGGGTGTTGCTGGGGTGTTGCTGGGGTGCTGCTGGGTGTT
>JAOXXN010000137.1:22938989-22966595 GCA_026770055.1 Myrmophylax atrothorax
CTAGGCAGTTCCCACCTTTCCTCACTCCTGAAAAACGGAGCCATGCGGAAGGAAACACAAAACGCGCTGCTTTATGTAGTGCTTTTATGGGCTTCTTTTCTGCCTGCCCTGTGCCCTGTGTGTGCCCGGACACACCGCGCCCCCAGCCCTGCACGGGCCGAGGCTGGGAGGAGCTTTCCAGGCAAGGGCTGACTCTGCTCCGTGTGTTCTCAGTCCATTCTGAGTTGGAAGGGACCCACCAGGATCATGGAGTCCAACTCTTAAGGCAATGGCCCACACAGGGGATTGAACCCATGACCTTGGCATTATTACAACCAAATTTTAACCAGCTGAGCTGCCCCACCTGCACTGCTGGCTCTGGGTCTGCAGCTCACCGGGCTCTGCTGTGGCTGCACAACATACAGAAGGAGCATTTATCCCCAGAAACATACTTGGTAAAGTGGTTTTTATTTTTTTCTTTAGTAGACTGCGTGGAGAGACAGAGACCATCCCGCTTGTGTGTTCTGTGTTTGAAGTTTCTTAAAGTAGAGTTGAAATCGGAGCTCTTGGTTAAGCAGTGAAGATGCATGACTGGTACAAATAAGACTTGGCTTTTCCCAGTCCTCGAGGTAATAACATCTTTCCAAAGTGTGGTGAAATTGCAAATATGGGAAAATAACTTAGGAAAAGTGTCATTTAGCTGTTTTCATCTGGGTGTATCAGGTCTTGCTTTATGTGTGTTGTATGGCTTTAAACATAGAAGTGAATAGTTGGTTTAAAAAGTTTGAAGTGGTTGATGTCTCAGGTCTTGGGGCCTGGAGAATACGAATTTACCCTGAGAGACTGAGATCCCACTCACATTCCTGACTGCTGGATTTGCTGGATTTGGACTGGCAGATGAACAATGCAGTCAAAGTTTGTGTGGTGTGAACTTTTTCTTTCTTCTTGTTGGTTTTTTTTTTAAATGTCACTCTTTTTCCTTTTATTTTAACTGACTAGTGAAATGTTAAATGTTTAGAAGGACCACTAGTCTCAGTTGTAATTAACAGCAAGTGGGTGAGGAGCACTGACAGACAAATCCTTTATTACACTTAGAATTCTTCTTCAAAGCAAATAGTTTGGTTTGAATTATTGGTAAGTTGATAGGACTCAGTGTAGCATGAAATCTGTGTTCATGGGTACAATAATTGGATGTGAGCTATTACACGTACAGTAGGATCCCTTCGGATTTTATGGGTTTATTGATGTGGGAAAGCTGTTGGAATTTAGTCTGCTCTAGTTAAACTCTTGTAGTTTGAGATAAACTGCACCCATCTTCAGCTGTCTTGAAATTATAAAGCTGTCTTTAAATTGATTAGGAGGAAATTTGAGCTAAGCTGAGGTAGAGAGTGTGTGGAATTCCGGTTCATTTAGCTATGCAGCCTTTAAAGTTGACTTAATTTCATTTCGCCAAAACATCAGGGTTTTTCTGTTCAGTGACACTTTATATCCATTAGCAGCACAGAGGAACCTGCTGGAATGATGAAATTTGAGTACCAATGTGTGTAGAAGAGCAGGCAGAAAGGATGTGGCTAATTAATACTTAATTTATGTTGTTGAGTTGCTCTACTGTTTGCCTGACCGGCAAATTGTGTTGCCTATTAGAGAGAGAGAAGGGATTCATTAAACCAAAAGCAGACAGAAAAAGGGAACTCCTGTCTGTATTTAAATTACTCCTCTATTTGTGAGGAGTTTGGGATGGCCTTTGTGGACTTCCCTGTCACTCCTGAAGGTCCATCTCATGGTACTTAATGATGTCTTCCAAGCTTAGGGTGCATTTTTCCCCATGGGCTTTGTTTAGTTGTGTGAATGTTACAGTCTCAGTGTTTAACAGCTGTTCTTAAATAAATAAAATTATGCTCTAAAAGCTATTAAATATACCCATGTATTTTCTCAGAATAATTCAGGGGTCAATCTCTGTCCCATTACCTTCATCTTTTACTTTTTCTTTCCACTCATTATTATTGTGTTCCTGAAAACCAGGACATTTTATCTCTGATATTCTCAAGCAACACCTCTGATATTATCACAGCTTTTAACTTACCTCTTTAAATATTTGCTTCCAGTGGAACATTTTAAAATTAATTAAAACCCCACCATTTCTATGAGTTAACTGCTTCCCCCCTTTGAGCTTGCCAAGGTGGCCTCTGTCATTTACCTCTATTTTTACTACTAAGTAGCCTTTGGGCTCCCTCAAACCCAGCCCAGGTTCTTAGTCCTAGTCCTGCTAGCACACATTTGCCAAGAGAAGAACTTTCTTCTGTTCAAAGTTAATAAAATCTTGTTTTATCTTAGAACGTGATAGAAAAAGAATTGGTTTTGCAATTTGATTGTTTTACATTTGTTGTAATTCCAGCCCTAAGCTTCTCCCTGTCAGTTCAGGCAGGTCCTGCTTGCACAGGAACCAGAGAGCCAACAGCTGAAGGAGAGTTTCCAAGCACCCTGTCAGCTCTAAGTCTGCATTATCCAGGTTTTTTCTTTGTCCTTGTCCCTCCCAGCAGCCCCAGTGGGTGCTCAGTTTTGGCACAGAGCTCAGTCTGTCCTGGTTACCCTGCAAACCTCCAGCCCAGGGAGTTCACTTCAATCTGGGCCCTGTGCTGGGTGAACTTGCTTTTTGGGAGAGTACTTTACATCATGGAAAAAAAAATACCACTGTCTTGGAGTCTTCAGAGCAGGGACTGACTCTGCTCTGTGAGTTACTGTGTTCCTTTGTATCAATTTGTATGTGACAAGGAATTTATCTGCCCAAGTCAGTTGAGATGCTTTGACTTCACAGCCATTGGTACAATTTTCTTCTTTATGCTTTCTGTGTGTTTGGTTCAAGAGAGCTGTGTTTTATTTAATATTAAACTGCTTGCATTCAACTTTAGGGAATTGTCCAAATGAAACACAAGAAAGTCTTTTCCCTGGTATCATAAATGTAATAAAAAGGGTGGTTTTTTTCCCAGTTAAATTTAGTTTAGAGTTACTCTAGGATTTTATTGGCTCTTCATATAAACAAGTTCTGTACCCCATTTCTCTCCTATACATGAATAGTTTGGATGTGTAATGTGTTTTTTACTATTTTAATTTCAATCAAATTCCCATTTCAACAGGTTCCTAACTGTAGATTGTTGAAATTCTCTTTTCTAGAGGAGGCTACACTGGCTATCATGAACATCAATGATTTTGTAATACTCCCAGGATCAAAAACTGGAACCTCAGTGAGATTAAAAACAAAGTAAGTGCATTTTGTCTGCTTTTTTTTTCTAGCCTTTTCCCTATACCTTTATCCTTAATCTTTTCTTGGGCTTTAATCTCTTTTCTGATGAAGTTAAAGCATTTATAACTCTGTATCTAATGTATAATACAAACAATACTAAAGAAATCACTGGGATAGTTTACTACAATTATAATTATTTAATATAATTAAACAGGCACAGCTGTATCACTTTTGTGCTGGCCACTCTGCAGCTCATATGGGAGCAGCCCTGTGACCCCTCTGTAATGAGCTGCTCTTGGGGTTTTCTTCTTTTTTGCTGTTTTAAACTTCTTCAGGTACTTTACTCACTTTCATGTAATTTCTAATGATTATTTTGCCACTTTAACCCCTCCAGAACTGTCAGAGAATTGCAGTTGGAGAAAGTGCAGTTAGAAAAAGAAAACAAAGAGATGGAGAAGAAATTACAGCAACTCCAGTTCAACATGAGCAGAGAAAAAGAAGAGAGAAAGTAGGTTAAATTTCTGTTTGGAAAAATGGAATCCAGTGAGATGCTCCCTCCACACCTTCCCCTGCTCAGGATGGGTTCTCTTGCCAAGGTTGGAATTCACAGTAGTGGTCAGTCTCCTCTCTCCCAGTGTGTCTTCCCAGTGGTAAACCTGCTTCCCTATGGCTTTGTTAAACTCTCAGGTGACAGTGATCCCTTTTCCCTTTCTTATTCTTTCTTCTCCTTTTTCTGCTGTCCAGCTGGCTTGGTCACCTTAGTTTTAAAGCAGGAGACAGTAGTTTTTCTTGCACTGTTTTAGTCCTGTTTCTGAAGTTTCTGAGGAGGATGCTGTTCTTAACATGGCTTTGATCCTGTTTTTCATGCACCTGTGTAGCTTCCCAGAGATGCATCTCCTGTATGATGGGAACAAGGCTTGGAAAAGAAGCATAATGGAGTGAAGCAAATGCTGGGGTGGAAGTTTAAATCTCTCTGACTCACTCTGAGTGTTGGCAAATCTCTGCAACATCTGCTTCCATTCCTGTGTGTTTCTGCCTGATGTGCTTTGGATCCCTCGTGCTGCTCAGGGGCTGCTGCTTGCAGCTCTGACAGCATTGCCTGGGGAGGCAGGTTGCAGATGTGGGTGGCACTTCCCCCCCGTGTTGTTCTCATGTAGTTCTTGTATTGTTCTCATGTCCTTGTACCTGCAAACCTTGACATGGGGAGCTCAAATGACAGGAGTGCTGCCAATCATGGGATGGTTTGGGTTGGAAAGGACCTTAAAGATCATCTTGTTCCCAACCCTCTGCCATGGGCAGGGACAGCTTGGTTGCTCCAAGCCCCATCCAGCCTGGCCTTCATGCCTCTTCTCTCCTCTGTTTCCTTTACCCTTTGTTTTGTTTGCTTCAGTTTGTTTTGCTCTCTGGTTTTCTGTAGAACAGCAGGTCAGTCCCCTGAGTCCTTGCTCAGGGTGTGATGCAGAGTGCTAAAGCTTTTCATCTCCCTCACTCTCCAATGCTTCCCCACCATCTCCCATGTTCATCATAGGAATCAATATCTAAATTGAACTATCACTGAAATTGCAGGTGTTTGCTCCCAGCTTGTTCAAAGATGCATCATTTTAGCAGTGCTGGATGGATGCCCTGGGGTACACTGGGACAAGGAAGACTTACCTAATGTGTACTTCTGGTTTTATTCTTCTAAAACAAACCTTGGAGAATTGATGAGATTTTCTTGCATTTGAAATCTTAGACCAATCCAGTGGCCTAAAAATCAGTACTTTCTTATGCCTTTGATAGGTTCACTACTGTTGAAGTAGATGGGGAGCAGGTTCAATGGAGAGGAGATGTTTGTTTTGGGGAATTGATAATCCTCTAGAGAAATATTTTGGTTTTGTGATGCTCTGTTTATATTCAAAAACCTGAAGGAAAAACTTAATGCTTCTCTTGCCTATAGCAGACATAATTTGTGAGTTTTTTCTTACTCTTGGTTCATAGGAAATTAAGTCCTTATCACTGGAAATCTGGACAGGCAGGACCAATGACCATCCCAGCCCAAGTTTTGTTACAAACTAAAGAAAACTGGAAAAAGGTATTAAACTATATTTGCAAGTACAGCTGTTTAAAACAAAACAAGATTTACAATTAGATTTATGCTGCAGAATATGAGAATTGTAAATACTGTCAAAATAAAAGGTTAAGCACCTTCTGGGTAAAATTCCTGATTGTTTATTTTTCCATGCCAAGTTTATGGTTCCCTTTGAGCTGGAGGAACATCGAGTTCTGTTGGGTGGTCTGTTGTGTTTTTAATTGTGATAGCAAATCATCATTGCTTGTGCAGATTTAATGTTGTAGGAGTGTAAGAGGTAGTGATGGAAGTCAGCAGCGTCCTGAATTTTCACTGTCTGGTGCCCATTATGAATCTGAAATACAAGGCTTTGGGGGAAGGTTTGAGTGCCAGTTCTGTCTTTTGTTGGACTTTTGTTCTGTGACCTTCTTATTCAGGCCTAGAAGGTGTGATATAGAACTTTCCTGCTAAATTAATGTTTTCTTTTTAATATGTACTCAGTGGCATATTTTCCTTTATTTCCTTTTGGAATAGACAAGAACAACTTGGCTCAAACTCTTAGAAAATATTAAGGATAAGACAGAGGTGGGAATGGTAAAAGCTGGTCAATTTGTAAGTAGCTGAAGACTGAACCTTGTAGGGAATGTTATCACTTCCAACTGTCACAGGCTGGTCTTAGTATTACATTCTTTGGTGAAATAAGTGTATTTTAATAGCTTAGGCTCTTGTCCTTGAGGCTTTATACACCATGGAAGCAGGTATTAGGTGTATCTGTCAGCAAATAATGTTCACAAGTGCTGTTAAAATACCAGTTGTGATAACAGAGCTTATGTTCTTCCCTTGTTCTGTGAATTAGGACGAAAAATCTGTAGGGGATCCCCAAATCCAAAGTAATTCAACTTGGAGATGCCTCCTCTTTGCTTTAGCAGGCATGGACGTGTCTGGAGAGGCACAAATTGGACTGAGAGGGACATGAAAGGGAAGTTTTCTCTTATGAGCTTTTTCTGGAAGTCCTGCTGTGTGTGCTGCGTGGAATTGAGAGCTGTTAATTAATAGAGACCACTTGGAACTGGCTGAAATAAAGCTTAGAGAAGTCTGGAGAGAAAACCAGACAGTGACAACTTCAGACTGAGCTGTCACAGTTGCTGTTTGAAGTCTTTTGAAGCAGCAGCAGTTTGGCAAGAAGGTCTTCTCAGCCAACACGCTCAATTCCAATAAAATGAAAAGGTTTCCTTTAAACCACCTCCTTCTCTTTCCCCTTCTCTGAGATGAGTAACTCAAAGCTGTTGCTGCTTCAAAGACTTCAGATTTCAGCTCTGATGGCTGAGGGGATGCGTGGGGCAGAATTTTCCAAAGGGTGGAATTAAAACAAGGGGGGAGTGAGAACACAAAGTGGACTCTCTGCAGGGGAAAACTGAGCAGCAAAGATGAGGAAAATTATTAGTTACTGGGATGCTGAGTCATGGAAGGATCATGTGGAGAAGCAGCAGGAAAACAGGCTCAGACCTGCCCCCACAAGCATGGGTAGATGTGAGTGCAGGTTTTATGTGCTGGGACATCACTGGTGGATATCTGAGTTTTTGATGTTCTTCCATATAGGTTTCTTCAGGAAAAGTCAAGTTGCAAATACTCAAAGAGCCCATTCAAGGTAAAGACATCTTTCTAAACTAAATATAACTGACCAGTTTCTGCTAGATTATCTGCTCTTGGTGGTTGCTGCAATTAAGCAATGAAGAAATCAGAGTCAGGAAAACTGGATTAGTTGGGGTTTTTACTTATTTGTTTTTTTTCCAGAGCGAGTGAAAGAACAAGTTAAGCCTGAAATGGAAAATGCTGTAGCTCAAACAAAATCTGAAGTGAAGGGGACAGCATGTGGACAGGCTGAATTTAGGAGTGTGCTGCTGGTAAGGAAGTGGTTTAAAAATGACTCACTGGCAACACAATATAAACATATAATTGCTTTGTGCAGTATGGAAACACATTTATTATATATGGTAGGTACATTTATTATATATTGGAACATGTCCTAAAATGAATTACCTTAGGTTTGCCCAGGCTGAGGTGCCACAGTGACTATGAGGCAACTTAAAAGAGTAGAAAAATACTTAAATATTTGAGTTTAATTTGATTCTGCCTCAGTTAAATATCTTCTTTGTCTGGAATTGAATTCATAGTAAGAGTTGTTCTCATCTGTTTCCCAAAATACACTGGTGATACCCACATTAGTCCCAGGCTTTGTCTCTGTGGTGCCTCTAAGGTAGAGGGAGGTTTTATAAACTGATCTCCCTGAAGGAAACAGATGAAATGATTCTGTTACCAGGACTGTGGCCAGTTCTTAACTGGCAGCACTTAAAGGATTTCTTTAAGCTGTATTTTTATTAATTTGCACAGCATGTGAACGTGACTGAAGGAGATTCTTTCTTAACAAAACAACACCACTCTGTGATTAAAATAAGACACATGGTTACAGGAAAATAAGGCAAAACAGAGTAGTTCAACTGTTCAGTAAGAAAATAACATTTTTATTCTAAAAATACCTCAACTGTCTTTAGAATGATCCCCCTGCCCCATAATACCTGCTGTGATTTATTTCCATTGCTTTTATGGCAAATTAAACCAGTTGGAGCTGCTAACACTCAAAGCAAAAGGAACAGGTATTTTGTGCGTGTCTTTTAGTGGCTTTCCTTACGAAAATCTTCCCGTGGATTTGGAATTTCTGGCCTCAGAGACAGTGGGATTTTCCTTAGTTAATTATTTTGTTTTCCATGCCCTTCCCCAGTTGCATTAAAGCTCACCCAGCAGTGAATGCTGCAGTAAAGCCGCGCGAAGGTGGGTCGGTGTTTCCCACGGGATGTTCAAGGAGCGCTGGGATCGCGGGAGCGGCTCCGGGAATGTCCGCCAGGCGGCGCTGCGGCCCCGCGGGAGCGCTCCCATTCCCGGGAAACCCTGGGATGCGCTCCGAGCTCCGGGGGATCCCCGGGATGCGCTGCCAGCTCCCGGGGATCCCGGGGATGCGCTCCCAGCCGCGCTGGAGAGCCTGACCTGGGGACCGGTTGGACTGCGGTTTGCCGCCCCGCGCCAGGAGAAGCCCTGCCTGCTCTCGGGTGTTCCTGCTGCTCCCAGCAAGGCGTTCGTGCCGCGCACTCAGCCGTGCCCATCCCGACGGGCAGCGCAAGGAGCAGAGGGAGCTGGGGAAGGGAGAAGGAACAGCTCTTGAGTGGCTCGTGTGTCTGCAGGCTCAGGGCGAGTCACAAGGACCATTGCCTGTGCCAGTACCTCGAGTGCTGTGCCCAGTTGTGGGCACCTCAGTTTGGGAAGGACGCTGAGAGTCTGGAGCGGGTCTGGAGAAGGGCAACGAGGCTGGGAAAGGGCCTGGAGCACGAGCCCTATGGAGAGTGGCTGAGGGAGCTGGGGGTGGTTAACCTGGAGAAGGGGACGCTCAGGGGAGACCTTATGGCTCTACAACTCCCTGACAGGAGGGTGTAGCCAGGTGGGGTGGTCTCTTCTCCCAGGAAACCAGCAGTAGGACAAGAGGGCACAGTCTTAAAGCTGCGCCAGGGGAGGTTTGGGTTGGACATTAGAAAGAAGTTCTCTACAGAAGGAGTGACTGGGCATTGGAATGGGCTGCCCAGGGAGGCTGTCGAGTCACCACCCCTGGAGGTGTTTGAGAAGAGCCTCGATGTGGCACTGAGTCCGTGGTCCGTTGAGCAGGGTGGTGTTATGTCAAAGGCTGGACTCGATGATCTCAGAGGTCCTTTCCAACCTCGCTGATTCTGTGATTTGAGTCTACATGATCAGGGTCACAGGGACCATTTCAGGTGCAACCAGCAGTGCAAAGGGCCTGGGTCCATCACAGCGTGGAGCAGGTGAAGGAGGTGTGGTGTCAGCACAGTCTGGTTCTGTAGTGGCTGCTCTTGACATGTTGGATTCTTTCTCATTACACTTTCCTCCTGTACCTTTGGTGCTTTTGTGGTAAGAACATGTGCTTTACTTTGGGATTGAGTAGGGACATGGTCTTGCCTTCTGGTCTTTCTCTGTGTGTAGGGAAAGGATGAACATAAAATACTTCTTGGTTTTTCTTGATAACCATTCAGGAGTTGGTAATCAAAACTTTCCACAGTAATTTCATTTGTTCTAATGAAGTTTGCAAATCAGCAAAATCCCAGTGGAACTCTTGTTATTCTCCTTTTGTAGCATTTTTAGTCAATCTCACCTAGTTCTTTAAATTTTGGACTTCCCTGGACTGCTTTTTTAATGTGTGATATTCCCTTAAATGACCATTTCCCTCTTGTTGACCTCTACAGATGTGCTCCTGTCGACTGTGAAGCTTCACTAAGTAGAGCTTCATTAATAAAGCTCATAGCCCATAAATTTGTTTAAATGAGACATGCTGTATAAAATGCCTCATTTAATCTGTCCTCTCCGTGGGCTGTGGGCTATCCATGGCTGAATATCCTACCCATGGCCACTGCTCTCTGCCACTGGAAGCATTTAGAAGTGGAGGTTTTTTGTGTAGCTGCTTATACAAACGTCTTTATTTCTTCTTTTTTAGCTCTTGATAGAATGTTCCAAATTAGTTGTGAGCAAGAGATAAAACCTGGGTGATGCTGAGCACCAGGGTGGCTTGGCTGAGCCCAGGGACCTGAGTGCTGATCCTGAAAGCATTGCTGCTCTGGTGTGGAACTGGGGAGAGGAGCAGCATCACAAGAGTTGTGTTAATTATATTGTGGAACTGATTTAGGGCCCACCCTCAGAATCAACCTGTACAGGCCTTGGAAATGAGGACAGAGGATTATTGCTGAATGGTGCCTGTAATGAGGAGGAATCTGCACAGGCTTTTCAGGAAGCTTTGCTTCAGTGGAGAAAGGGGAGCAGTGCTCACAGAGAACACCTGCCAGCCAGTGAGGTACCATCAGGTAGGATTGCTCCTGGTTTAATTGCATTTTAAAGACATTAAGAGCCATTTGGGTGAGCTAGAAGGTTTTTGACTGGTGAAGGGAGATCTTCTCTTGGAATAGTAAATGTTTTTTCCTTAGTTTTCTCTCTGTGTCCTTTATTAATCACAACAACCTGTGAAGGTTTTTTGATCTTAATAACATGCAGATGAGTGTTTATCCCAGTTTTTGTACTGATCTGGGGCATTGGCCAGATTGTTCAGCTCATGCCCCTCCCTCTCTCTGGCCTTGTTTCTCACAGGACTATCAATATGAGCTGCAATGCTCAAGCACAAAGTCACAGCTTTTCACTGAGGCAAGGAATGTGCAGGGCTCAGGATTTGTGTGTGCCATTAAAGGACCTTTTTTGCTTGCCTTTTCTGCTTGGAGTTGTGCAAGCTGCTCTTGTTCCTCTGGTCCCTGGATGGTGTTTTTGTTCTGTGTATTTCTGTACAAAATAATATTACACTGACCTTTTTTTTCTTCCTTCCTGTGATATGGTGGGATTTTTGTCTGTGAAGTCATGGATTTCCCCCATGCCTCCAGTGTAGTAATCTGTAATAAATGAGTTTTTCCTGGCTCCCCCATGACTGACTGTGTCCTGTAAACAAAATACTGCTGGCCATTTAAATTTGGATTTATGCAGAGACTCAGTGAGGGACAGACCAATGGGATGTTCATTCAAGAGTGATGTTGGTGAATAGCAAATTTAGAGGTCTGAACAGGTGTTTAATTTTTTTAATAGAATCTGTGGGGATTTGTGAAGTCCAGACCAGTGTTACTGTTCTGGAGGAACCGATCCATGTGGAATTCAAGCAGGATGGCCTGAGCTACATGGAGAAACTCTTGCTTAAGAAATACAGAAGGTACTGTTGAAATCACTGGTGCTAATAAAAGAAGTCAGAAATACTTAATAGCATTAAGAAAAATCCCATTGAAACTGTTGAAATATCAGATCTGTTATCAAGAGTTAAGGGGAGTGTATACAGAGTGCTTTATTTTTGATAAAATAACCATTATATGTTCAGTAGTTCAGAATTACTGCAGAGGCAGCATGTGGAGGGATTCTCTTTGCTCTCAGTTTATTGTAGAATTTGAAGACTGACAATGAGACTTGTTGCTTGATTTTGGGGTGTTTGCTACAGGAATTTCCTAGAGAAAAGGGAGCACAGGCTCCAGGATGCTTTTAGAAATGTTACCAAGTTGGTTTTAGTCTCTGAGGTGCGGGGTCGTCTCAAGGACATTAGGAAGAGTTAATTAATGCTGGAGTAAAGAATGGGATGGGTTTGTTCCTTTGTTTTAAGGACTGTGATGTTTTATATATAACAGAATTTTGACTTTTTAAGATTGATTTCTTCTCCTTTTTCAGAACTCCTGTTGATCCAATTTCTGATAGTTGCATGGAAGATTTCAAGCCTGTGCAAACCCTGAGTGTCCATCAGGCTGTGACTGGAGGAGGAGAAGGAAATGATGATGATGATGAGATGGATGACTTATCAGGTGTAGTAGATTTCTGTTTATTGAATCTAATACCTTTTTCTTGATTTTTTTTTTTTTTGCTGTGATGGCTGAAAGTTGCATACTTAAAAGAATTCTGCTTAAAGTAACAATAATGAAAGGAGAAATTTGTGGTACTTTATAATAAATAAAAGTTTGCATTTTTAAAAGTGTATCTAGAACAGGAAAAAATTAAATGCATGAAATTAATTATATTTCCTAGTTGAAGAGATGAAGAGATTTTGGGCATCTCTTTTTAGAGTGGAAGAACCCAACACTTCTGAAAGTGCAGAGTCAGAGTCCTCTTTGAAAATTGAGTTCCTCGATGGTGTAAGTGTGGAATAAAGGACTTCATACATTTTCAGTGATCTGAAGTGACTTGTTGAATCTTGATCTGTTAAATATTTAAAGTAGCAACAGTTAAATAATTTCCAGTAAGAAAAACATGAGTTCATTGTTTGTCTTTTCCACACAAGTGTGGAATATTTATCTGTCCAAAAGTTCCCTGTATTTTTTCCTGTTGTGTCCAGGGACCTGTTCTATATAGAAATTATACAGAGATAAAGTCTTCAAGCTTTTAATCACTTGAGTTACTTGAGTTTGTTTTAAATTTTAATCTGTTGCTGAGTGTGGGTGTTTTTGTGTTTTATTTAGTCTCATAGCACGGACTTGGAAGAATCATCCAAATATTTGGTGGTGGAAAATGGAGCTGAGGAACTGAAAACTGAACCACTGGAGCAGTGTGGAAGGTATCAGAAATGCAGAAGTTCTGGGAAGAGAAAAGGAATAATTGGGGGCTTTCATTTGCAGTCAGTCACACTTGTATGAGTCATTGACTGTGCATTGTTTTAAGGCCACTACAGAATATTAATTGCCTGTAATTAGAGAGGCATCACTGTGAAATGTCTTCATTTTATTTATTTGATCACTCCAGGGTGAACCCATGAAAGATACATTTCTTTACATGTGTCTGCCCTGAATTACGTGTGGAATTCCTCTTTCCTAAGGAACTCACATCCCAAATCTGGCGTTGGCCAGTGGTGTGCTCTTTTCACATGTTCTCCCTTGACTAACCTTGTCATTCCAGGCAAAAATAAAAGCCCTAATAATTACTGATACATGTACAATTCTTCTGATCTCCCCAAACTGGTCAGATGGGATCTGGTTTGCTATATTTTATTCTTCTGATCTTTCCTCCTTCCCTCAAAGCTGTCCAGTAGTTACAGACCAGACCTTTCACCAAGAGAAACTGCCTGAGAAAATCTTCTTGACATTTAACTTCCACAGCTGACACTCAGTAGTTTTTACCTTTTCCTCCTGACAGAAATCCTGTTTCTTCTGAAGAAATTTCTCAAGGTAAATTTGGAAAGTTATTATTGGTACAACAGACATAAATGTTTAAGTTTATCATTCTCATATAGGATGTGAGAGTCAACTATGATGGTTGCCTGGAAAATAATGAAAGGTCATTAAGTTCTGTACCATCCTCTGAGCTAACAGGTGCCTGGATGACAATTTCCTGGGCTGTGAGAGTGATTTTGAAATGATGTGCATCCACTGGGACAGTAACTTGCTTCTCTGAGCTCAGATTTGAGGGAGGAGCTGCCCCAAACTGAGTTGGATACTGAAAATAAGCCCATTATCGAGCAGGTGACCAAGTCAGTTTGTCTGTATTAGGTCTAATGTATAGCACGTGTCCCTTTGATGTGTAAAAAATGCTTTTGTATAGACAGGTAGAGAAACTCTATCAATTATTACCTGTTCTGCCTGACAGATCATAATTTGTGTCTAAGTAATCCAGTGCCTGTTGCCTGTGGGGGAAATCTCCGTGACAGTGTGACAGCTTTATGTTTTGGCATTCTTAAGGGGTCCCACAGGTCTTACTCTGTGTCCTAAAACTATCACTATTTATCCTAAATAACCACTTTTTAATATTAAGAAATAAGTTAGAATGTAAAGGTAATGCATTTCCTGTTCTTCTGCAAGTACCAAACAAAGGACCTGGCACTTGTTCTCTTTGTGTTTAGTTCAAGCAACTGCTCATTCAAGTCTTCAAATGTGAGAAAAACAAACAGGAGCTGCCTAATGAGATGTGATTTGTGGGCCTCTGTGGGCACAGGGTTAAAAATAAAATGCCTGTGTCTTGTATAAACAAAGAAATGCAGCTTGCAGAATCATTCACAGCCTGATAGGATGAATTCCAGACCATTATACTGCTTTTAAAGAGATCTTATAAAATTGCTACTATTGCAGTTCTTTAATGGAGGTTTTACATTTTAAGCTCATGAAGAAAACCTAGTGGACTTGCAGGTTATAAATTCATATTCATTTCCATTAAAAAGAGTCCTATTTTCATGATTGTGTTGTACTCCTGTAGAACAAGTGGTTGTCTGCAGCCATCTGGACAAAAATGCAGTGCCCAAGGAGAGCGTTAAAGCAGAGCCTGAGGGGGGATCTCTGGGGCCTTGGGAACCACCTGAGGGGGGCTCTGACCCTGCTGAGCTGAGGAGCAACAACCCCCCTGAGCCACAACTGCAGCAAAGCAGCCAAGGGCCACAGGAACGGGGCAGTGGCTGCACCAGGCAGGGGCTGGGCCTGCCTGGAACTAAGAAATCTTCAGCAGTAAGTTGTTATGTCTTTAATTCTTGAACAGAGAAATGATATTGCTTGGTCTGCTTTACCATCAGAGCCTGTTCCTGAATCAGGGGAGGGTGGTGAGACTTGTGTGGTTGCCAAGCAATACTTGACCCCTTTCCCCTGTTCTCCTCCAGAAGCTCCACCCCAAAGCCACCCAGAGGAAAGTTTTAATTAGAGGATTGTCTCTCCTACCATATTTGATGTGTGAGGGATGGAGGCCTCTGTGCTTTCCACTTTGTGTTGCCAATTTTCCGTTCATGCTAAAAAAAAGAACAGACTGGTCTCAGGCAGAAAAAAAAAGGTGCTGGGGGAGAAGCAGCTCTTACCATGTTAATAGTGAGGTTATTTCACCTCTCTGCTGAATGACCAAAAATTGTAGGTTCTCTTATCTGACCTAAATTACTCAGATGTTCTTTGGCTGAAAGTAAAATTGAAAGTGAAAAGTCATAGAAAAAGTTGGGATATAGATTTGGAGTCATTGTTGAACTGTGATTACTCTCATTGATGTGCACAAAAGTGAAAACAAGGAAAAACTGCTTTTCATGTCCACAATGAAAGAATAGACTCAAATTCTCACAAGAGGAGAAGTTTTTAGGATTTTAAAGCGTATCTTTTGCAAAAACATCCTCCTCATGAATATCTATTCTAGTAGGCTGTCAGTCATTCCAAGTTCTATGAAATAAGCATTTTATTAATCTAACCTTGCCTGGGCAAGTGATGAAATGTCCTGTTTCCTTTGCTGTTCCCAATCTCTCTGTGTTTTACTCAAGTTACAGGACATAGCCAGGAGACAGAGATCCATTTCCACACCATATCGGGGCCTCGAAGGTTTCTTTGGTGCAACTGCAGAGCCCAGAGCAGAAATGCTGGAAGCACATTCTGCCCTGGCTGCTGCCTCCAGCCCTGTGCACAGCACAATCCCTTTCCCAGGTACTGGGGTATGAATAAGCCCCTCCACAATACCCATATTTCTCACTGTTGCTGTAAAACCTCCTTCCCTCCCTGTGGCTTCCACCCAAGCTCACTTTAGGAAGTCATTCAGGGTAAGCCGTGCCAGCACACAATTGGTGCTGTGGAAGGATAAATAAACTTGCTCCCTTGAGGTAAATTAGATCAACCTGGTGCCAGAGATTTATATAATTATTTATATCCCCTGACAATTTGGTTCCAGAAGGTTCTTATTGCTTTTAATGATGTGTAAGAAACAAGATGTGAAATGATTGGTGATCATTGTTAACTTGATCAGGTGTATCACTTGAAATTAAGCTTTTAGTGTGTTATGTATGTGTAGGAAATTCATTGCGTGGCTTCTTTACATCACCAATGGAAATGCATATTGGCACGAGAGCTGCCATCCTTTCCCCTGGTGTTTCTCCCTTCAGGAGGTGGGCAGTGGGTGGCTGAGAGGAGCTGCAGTGAACATGCTGAGGGCTCTGTGGTTCAGGGTGTCTTACAGAGTCACTTGAATGGACCTTCCAGGGGGTTCCAGGCTCAGAAGGAACTTTCTCCCCTGCTGGGGCTGTGGAGGGCAGGTAAGGACCTGCTTAGGTTAATGTTTCCTGTGTAAAACGTTGATGATTCTCTTGAATTGAGGTTCCTTTTATGTCTTCAGCTCTCTGTTTGTGTTTTGGTGCAATGGCTTATACACATGGCATTGTTTGCTTAAAGAGGGGCTTTTCAGTTACAAATTACCCCTTTTCAATGACCACTACTAATTCTTTTTACTGTGCTTCGTGCTTCTCCTCCATTGCTCCCCTCTTAACTTGAATATTTAGGGAATAAACTCTCTAGAACAAGTTTATATATTACTGTGTTTGGAGTCTCTGGTACAATATGAGTGTAACCTAATAAAGGATTCCTTTGCTATTGAAATAACTCTTTTTACAGGAGTTCCAAGAAACAAAGAAACAAGTAATGCATAACTGTATCTGCTCTTTTTTGTTACCTTTCCCAATTTTGACTGTCTCCATCTCAAGAAATGTAGCTTACATTATTCTCATCACAAGCAACCAGTTTGGCATTTTAATTTAAATAATCCTGTGTGCAGAAATCAAAACTGTCAATTTTGAATCCCAGAAAACTATTTGAAAGTGTCTATATTTTATTCATGTTATTTTAAATTAAAGGAAGGAACCAAAGTTTTAAGCTTTCCACACACATTCACAATGTCTCCCTTCCCTAAATTTGTGACATTGTGCATAATATTTAAATCATATATTTCTTTTCTGAGAGATGCTTCTGAAGTATGAGGTGCTACTTTCCAATATATTTCTAACTTCTTTATTAACATCTATAAATTCACACTCTTAAGCAAAATAAATTTGTAGTGACATTCTTCATCAGCCAGAGCTGCTTTGAGACTTTTAGTGGCAAGTTTTTGTTGATACTGTGGTTTTTTTTTTAAATTGATAGTGAAGATACTGCATTTTTTGTTCATATTTGTTCCTAAAACATTTCAGGTCCTGAAAAACATTCCAGTTTAACTCCTGAAGGTGGAACCTCCTCCAGCAAACACTTGGAGATCTGTGGAAATACTACAGGTTTCCATCAAAACCTGGAGCTAAAAGAGCACGACCCAGTTGATATCTTTGGGTGAGTTAAACTTGCTGAGGATGTTTTTATGATGTTTTAAAATGCTCAATGTGCCAAACACCTTGTCAGAGCTGAAACAAAACCAGTCTCAACTTTCTGATGGTAGGTTACCTTCCTATTCTAAATATCAGCACGATCTGTGTTGGATCTTGGTGTCCTAAACCAGTTCTGAGGCAGCTCAGATTAAGAATTAAGGGATTTATTTTGTTATTGAGACTCCAAATGATAAATTTTTGGAATTTGGTTTTTTTAATGCATGAGCACTGAGATTTATAAAGAAATCTCTTAAAAATCATCTGAATTCTTTGGTTCTAAGGTACCTTTGAAAAGAGCAGTTGTGAGCAGGTGAGACTTTAACTCACCATTTTCTGTGATCTGTCTGTTAGACACTAAGGAGGTGACTGGAAAAAAAAATAAGTTCCCCAAAGTTCTGTGTCTCATTAATTTCTTTTATGATCTTATAATTAGCAAGAATCAGCAAGACACTGTTAGGTTAATGACATGCTATGTAAATTTAGCTGATTCAGAGATTTGTGGCAATAACTGAGGGGAAAAGATGAATATAGAGCTTGTAAAGTGTGTCTGCTGGCAAAATCTGCAGCAAAAGCTGTTTTGGGGCTTTTAGTTCTTCCCATGTGAACATTTGCCATGAAGGCTCAAAGCAGAGTCACTTGAGGAGTCTGAGGTGCTGAAAATGGTGTGTTTCTTTTAAGGGTCTGGGCTGAAAACCAAGTGGATGAGGAGGAAGAAATGCTGGAGGACAAGCAACAGGTTCTTGCATTGCAGTGAACATGGAAAGGACTCAATTCCCTCTCCATCTTTGTGCCACACAAAAGCAAGAAGTAGAAAAGGTGTTTTGAGTGCTGCTTAGGATACCATTTACTAAGGATTATCTTGTCAAGTTGTCAGTAAAACTTATTGAAAATATCTCGATTTTGGTTTTTTATTATGAAGTATTATGGAGTATGAAGAAATAAGAGAATAAAAGAAAACTGATCTCATGCTGCTATTTTTCAGGACTTTTATCCTTTGTTTTTCATTCACTATGAGTTGTCTTGCCCCCAGATGGAATTCTGTGTCTCCAAGTGCAGTTTTGTGTTGCCAGGCTGAGGTGCCAAACAAGGGGCATGAATGGGGTGCTCTCCCCTCGGGGTCTCAGCGTGGCCACCTTTATTTGGTGGCAGGAACAGTCTGGGAGGGCCAGGATTCTTTCCTTCTTGTCATATATTTTCCCACTAAGGCACTTTTATCTTGCAGAACAGAACCCAGCAGTTTACACAGCACATTTTACTTTCTTAATTTCAGCCCCTGCTAGCAGTAAATTTGGCTCCCTGTGCTCAGAATCCACGGGGAGTCCTTTCCCTTTCTCTCCCTGCTCCAGTGTGCCATTTTGGAGGGATCTGTGCTCAGCAAGCCAAAGGCAGCAAGTTACTGTCTGACAGGCCTTTTGTCATTAAGAGAACAAAGAGGAAATTAAGTTAAAAGATGATCTTGGGTGTGTTTGATTTCACCAAGCAGCCTCAACTATACTTTTGAACTTGCTACATTTCATTGAATAATTTTTTTGCTTCCTCCTCTTCTCCCCAGTTAACAGAAAGTTAAATGCAATTAATAAAACTTCTGTAATGAGGTGGTTTTAGAGAGGGTTTGGGGGCTCTCTTCTCTTTTGAGGAGATGCTTAATTGTACCAGTAGCTGAGGAATTTTCTGTGGAGGTGGCAGAAGTCACAGTTTTGAAATTACCTAAATGGTGTCTTTTGGTAACATCTTCAGGATCCTCAGACACAGCAGCATGCTTGGCTTTAAAGTCTTTTTTTTCCCTTCATCATGTTCTCTTTGAATATGAATGACACTTTTTCCCTTTTATTAATTTCCTCCACTGTGGTTTTTAAGATGCTTTTCAAAGCACTTTAAAAATTTCCTCCCCCTCTCCCAGTTTTGATAAAAAAAACTTGTATCAAATAGCAGTGACAAAGATTTCTGTCTTGTAGTGTTGGGAAGTTTTGAAAATGGGTTAATTAAAAGCTTTTGTCTGACAGTTGTTCTTACCCATTTAGAGGTAAATCACCTGCCAGGGCTCTAAAGTTCATGGTAATTGTTGTTCACAGAGATTTTCATGTAGAAGAGAAGGTTTAAATCCTGCCTTTGTGTGCTCAGACTGGCAGGTTCCCCTCATTAATGGATCAGTGGGAACATTGCAGGGCATTGCTTGGGTTCTGGCAGTTAAACACTCACTGCTTTGCATTCCCTCCACACCCCAGGACTCTGCTGTGTTGTCTGTGCCCCCATCAGCTCTGCACTAATATTAGACAACAGCTTTCCAACAATTTCTCTTGCAGGGAAAAGTAACCCCAATTCACACCAACTGGAGCCACTGGGCTGAGCAGAGCACTGATTTGATTTCCTGCCTCATTTCTTGTCCTTAAGGTGAGGGAATATTTTCCACCTCACTTTTCTTTATGGAGTTTACCATATATTGATGCTTTATTACAGTATTCTTTGCCAGAAATTCAGAGGATCAAGTCACAAAGCAGGTGTTGTGCTCTGGAGATTAAGGCCAGTGCTTTTCTGTCATGGCTATAACCTCCTCTTCCTCTCTGAGTTACTCTTCCAACTATTCCTGTGGCACTCATTTCCCTCCAGCAGCAGGCTGGCTGCTCCCATGCTGTTCCCAAGCTTTTTAACTGGAAAACTGGGAAGCAGGAGCTGCTGCAGTTGTGCCTGGAGCCCTCAGAGTCAGGGGCATCCTTGGACTTTGGGCTTGTCCCAGATAACTGAGCAGTCACTGACTACTTCAACATCTGATTGTAAAAGTTCTTCCTTTTTCCTGGAAGAAAAAAAATGCTGCTGATAATTCCCCTGCCAAAATTTGGGCTAAAAATCAGCTTCCTGTGCTGTGTTAGTGATCTCTGTGGTCAGGCAGTGGTGATTTAAACTGATCTTAGTTTATGTTCCCAGGTTTAATGTGCTTGTCTTGTGTTGATTTTCCCCTCCCCACTCACTAGAAGTTGTAGTGGTGGAATTGATATCCTAACTGGAAGACCAAAAAGTGCAGTTCTGTGCCATTTATTGCTTGGGGTTTTTGTTGCAAATAGAACAAATCTAGTGTTGAAAGCTGCTTATTAATATGACTATGGTTTAATGTACTTCTCTACATGGTCTTTAAGGTCCCTTCCAACCCAAACCCTTCCATGAGTCTGTGATTTCTGCCTTGATGCAAATACACTGTTCAAATGGTTAATTTTTTCTTTTTTCCTTTTTTTTTTGTTTTTGTTCTCCCCTGTGCCTGTTGTAGGCATGGCTGAGCTGTACTCCTGTGTCAAGGGATTTGCACAGAGACATCATGTTTTTCTGTCCATTTAGAGAAAGAGAAAAGAAGGAGGTTAAAATAAAAGACCAGTTTATTCTTTTGAGCTTCTAGGGGGAGTCTGCATTGTCTTTTTGTGTGCATTAACTTCTGGTAATCTGTTCTTGCAAAGCATAAACCTGTGAATTAACTTGGTTTGCATTTTGAGAGAGGATATGCCTTCCATTTTATATTAGGTTATTCTGGGATTCATGTGAACACACCTAATCTTCAGGAGTGCCACACTCTACAGGTTTGTCTCTTATTTTCCTTTGTGAGTGGCACCACTTTGTGCTCTCAGTGTGTTATACATGGATGCAACAGGGAGTAACACAAATTCCCCACCATTCCAAGTGCTGGCATTCCCAGACTTTTATTCCCCTCCTCTCTCTCAGGGTATTTTAGTGCATCTCAGGGCAGTTCCTGGTGAAGCAGAACTGAGATTCTCCTGTTGGTTTGTCATCCCAACCACTTCTGAAATCCACTGAAAACACAGTTCATGGCTCTGCTTGTGCTGGTGCTGTAAAGCTCTCTGGTCCATATTCCAACTCTGATTCACTGATTTTACCCTTTAATAGACTTTAAGATGCTGTCATTTGCTGCATCTCGTTTATAAAAATTAAGAGTTGTTCTTTCCTCCCTCATCATACAGCTTACATGCATCTCATTCAATTATTAGAACCACAGAAACCCAATTAGTTTTAATTTATCCAGCCCATTTGCATCAGAGACAAAGACATCTGTCTTTTTCATTTGAAAAATGAATTCTCCAAATTACAAGCCATCAACACAAGGGCATTTCTAAATTATTTTGGGCAAGAGAAGTGTTCCGTGACTTTCTATTTAATTAGGATTAATTAGGTGGTTTAATATGCCTCTGCTTTTGGTAAGGGCTGGAAACATAATAATTTACATTAATATTACAGATCAGTTAACAAGCACAAGAACTGGAAGTCTCAAAAAAAGCCCCAAACTAATTTTCCTTATACTGAGGGACATAAAGACCTTTAAAAAGATCTGTTACTGGTTTCAGTAAAACAGAAATTTTTGGATTTCAAATGCTGACTTCCAAAAAAACCAGAACAGAGATGCCAAGGAACAAATATTCAGCAGAAGGTAGTAGGAAACCTTGGTGGGTTAGAATTAGGTTCTCTGTACTAGTTTAACCAAAAAGTCTGGGAAAAACCCCCAAACCTTACAAAAACACCTCAGCAAATCCTTCAGGGTTGGGCCCAATGTGTATATAAAATATTTCTCAGAACACAATACAACAGGAGATTACCCAGTTCATGTGCTGAAGAAAACAACCATTGTTTTAGTTGGTTATTATTTCCTTGGAAGTGTTTCAGTGATGGAGCTTCTGCTTCTTTTCTATAAATTGTTCTGCAAGATGAAATAGTAAAACTCCAATTTATTTTGTTTCCCTGGTGTGGCTCTTCCATGTGTTAAATTTATATTTGATGCTTCCTGGCCAAGGGAAATTGTTCCTCCCTTGGGAGAAGCTGCCTGTGCTTTTCAGCTGTAACAAGTTTTTCTGTGCCATGAAATAATGGCAGCAGGTACAGAACTCTTGAATAAGAGGTTCCATAAAGGTGTGGGGGTGATCCTTGTGAACTGGCAATTCTGCTTGGATCTTCTGTTTATAACCTTTAATGGCTGTAAATTGGGCAGTGCATTCTGTAGGAGGATAAGGAAAGGCCTGAGAGCAATAAAACCTCTCAGAATTCCTTGCAGGACCGTGGAGGACAAACCCCTGCCACCAGGGCTGCTTCTGCACCACAGGCCTGGCAAAGGAGGGATTATTTTATTGGAACTTGGAATGGTTTATGGAGGGGAACCCTGAGGAAAAGTTAATTGTGGCGCAGTTTGAAAAATGTGAACACGTTTCTCGATGTTCTGAAGCATCTTGGAACAGTCCTGCTCAGTTGTAGCATTTTTTCTGGCTGCTGTAGCTTGCCAAATACATATGTACTTTCTCCAGTGCTATATTTAATTGTCCTATTTAGTATATTACATTAGAGTTACTATTAAATTATCAAATAGAGCCATCATCTACTGCTTAAAACACAGCTACTGTTATTGGCATTTAGCTGTTAGTGCTGTAAAACCAGCTTTTATGATCACAATTAGAACAGAAAGAGCTTTCTTTAAAAATCCCAGAAGCTTTTGAGGCAGAGAGGTGCCATGTGAACTGCCCTCTGTAATTCCAGTTATCAGGGTCCCACAGGTTATTTGTCTCTTGGCCAACCTGTTAGTCAAGGCTAAAGACTGTCTGTTCTTTGAGGGTGAGGTGGCCTGTGCTTATGAAATGTTGGACCTCAGAATCAGGTGAGGACAAAGTTCTGGCAACAGTTTTTAGAACAGAAAGAGCTTCAGTTATAGATACAACCTCTCCTCTCCTGCCCAACCCTCCCCATTTTTTCTTAATGTCTGATTTGTGCATTTTTAAAGGTGACTTGGAGGGTTTGCATCCATTTAAAAGATGACAAGTTGCTTTTGTTGTGTATTTTTTTAGAGAAGGTCAAAACAGGAGCAGAGATGAGGACTCTGATTACTCTTTGCCACATTGGTAAGGAGCAAATATCCTGCTCTCCCCTTCAGCACAGATTATGCAAATGGCTTAAATTTGGATGATGGGATCTCAAGAACATCCAGGGACAGCCTATCTGTTCTTAATAAATCCTGTGGGAGTCTTGCCAGTGAAAAAGCACATCATGTTCCAAGTCACAGTTTTGCTGTCCCTGTTGAAATGACTTTCATTTACAATGGGCTCCATTGTATAAAATGTCCTCCACAATGCAGTGCCTTTGTTCATCCTTTGTTCATCCTTGTGATGGACCCCAGGGCCTGACCCTGCTCAGTCAATCTGACATAAAGGATTTGGAAAGTGGGGCTTGGGGTGTCAGGAGCAGCACTCCTGGGCATGGTTTGCAAAGAGAACAGCTCCTGGCAATAATTTCCAACATCTTTCAACTGCTATAAACTCTCTCAAGTGCAGGAGACTGGGTGGTTCAGGCTAATAAACTGCTGAGGAAATCATCTTTAACCAAATGTTCTAGGACAGGGACCATCCTCTGTTGCCCAGGGTGAGCTGGTGACTGGCTTGACTTCTGCAGTAACCATAAAAACCTTTTTAGATTGCCCAAATTTTATGGCCCCTGTTCATAGTTTTTATTTAAAGCTATGCTATGGCTACTAAAATATTTCCCCAGACATGCAAAATGTCAGGACTGGTAAGTGTTGCCATAGTAGGTCCAAAAGTTCTCTCATCCTGCTGTCTAAATTTCTTGTGCTTATTTGCAGGCCTTGCAGGATTCCTGTGGATGGAAATAAAATCTGCAGCTTGGCTCCAGGTAGACAAATGTTTCCAGTGCAGGGAGGTGTAGTATTTAATAAGAGCTTGGTGTTGAATTAATCTTTCCTCCTGTCATGTAGCCAAGAGTGGGAAGACTAAAACTGGACATAAAAATTATCTTCATTTGGCTCCGTTTCCCTTTTCGAACTACTTGCTGTGGAATGCTTTGAAATTTCAGGGAATTACAGAGTGGGTTGGGTTGGAAGGGACCTGAAGGATCATCTCATCCCACCACCTGCCATAGGCAGGGACACCTCCCACTAGCCCAGGGTGCTCCAAGCCCTGTCCAACCTGGCCTGGGACACTCCCAGGGTTGGGGAATCTGCAGCCTCTCTGGATTGATGCCTTGGGCAGGGCTGAGATGGGAATGGATAACAAAACATATTCCATTTTGATGGAGTTCAGCATCAAATTTCCATTTCCCTGCAAATTTTAAGCAAGGGGATTGGATTTTTCAGCTTTGAAGCTGGAAAGATTCAAAGCCAATATGGAAAGACAATGGCTGGGCCAGAGTTAAGACACAGGAATTAGCAAGAATGGTAAATAACATTCATAGTTTTGAATATTACTGTTGCTCAGTCAGCCTTAATTTTACTAGGAATTTTTTAGGCCTGCTTGGCCAGAACCTGCTTTCATGGAAAATCTTTGAAATTAGGCTATAAATTGAATTTACAGGGCCCTGGAAATTGTCCTGATGTTTTACAAACTGCATGAAAGAGAAGATTTACCGTTCTGAGGAATTTCAAATGCTGTTCACTTCATCAAAAACCAATAGAGAAATGTGATGATTGCCCTTTATTTTTTTGCTATATTGCACTGGGAACATGAAGTATCTTTTCATAATTTAACAGACATTTATAACTTACAACACTTCAAAAGACAGTGTTTTATGCAATTCCATTCTGCAGTACAAATTAAAACTTGCCTAACTTCCTTGGATAAGCATCACCACAGACCATTTCTTATGCTGCATGAGATGACTGTTCTGAAAGTCAAAACGGCTTTCTAGAGAATATTTTGCATGTTAATCTTTCTACCTGAATTTATTTGGCAATGTAATTCTGTGAAAGCTGATGAGTTTGCTTATATAACTTACGTGTCTAACTTTGAATATACCAATAGAGTAAACTATTTTCCTTCCTCTTCCCTCAAGCATTTTGTACTGAAACTGTGAAATTTGGGATGCTCAACCTCTGCAGGAATGTCTGTTGCGTTTGCATTGTTCCTGCAATGGAGAGCTGAGAGATCAGAGCTGTGGCAGAACCAGGGCCAAGGCTCAGGCGTGGGGAGAGTCCCCCCAGCCCATTTTCACTGGTGGGGTTTGTTTTCCACTCCCAGGACTTTGGTGTCTCTGCAGGGTGTTCATCAGGAATGCCTTGCATGGCACCTCCATTTCCTGAGGCTGCTGAGGAACGATGAGGCTTCTTCCCTGACAACTTTCTAAACAAAACAGAATGTTCACTGCTCAACAAAACCTCTTCTTTTTCATTTAGGCAAATACCAGAAAAAGAAATAACTGTAGTGTTGTATTAGTTGCAGGTTACTTGCCCAGACAGCTGCACACTCAGCATGTTGGCAGAATAAAACTGGTGCCAGCAGCTGATCTCCTGAAACCCAGAGCAGGAGCTGTGGGCACTCCAGGACATCCCCAGAGTTGATGCCCTGCCAGGGCACAGGGAGCACTCCCAGAGCTCTGCAGGGTTCTCCTGCCTGGGAAGGGTCTGTTCCTGCTTTGTGCTCTGCACTCTGAAACATCTGGGTCAGTGTTTAATAGTGTTTAAGGACAGTTCATATAGGGAAGGAAGAGGATTTGGGCCAAATGTCCTTCCCTGGTAAAATCTCTTGGGAAAGGGAAGAGCTCCACTGGAAAACCTCTGAAGCCCAAACAGCATCTCCTTTGCTTTCCTCCACCAAAAGAGGTACCCAGGCCAGGCTGGGCAGGGCTTGGAGCAACCTGCTCTGGGGGAGGTGTCCCTGCCCATGGCAAGGGGTGGAATGAGATGATCCTTCAGGTCCCTTCCAACCCCAACCATTCCATGATTCTGTGACTAATGATCCTTGAAAGGCCAAAAGGGATGAGCAGTTTGGTTGCTCTTCTCTTGGGAGCCCCCACTTCTATTCCCACCTTGGTTTGCTGGGCTGGTTGGTGTGTGACCACATCCTAAAAGTCTCACTTTCCACAAAGGGTAACAGGCCTTCAGTGGACAGCACCTTTTAAATTATTTTAGAGTCTCTTCAGTTGTCTCTGTATGAATGGAAACAAGGAAAGAAGAGGAACTGAGCCTTGTGAAGCTTGGCATGAGCTTTGCTTCGTGTGAAAATGTTTGCCTTGCCAAACTTTCAAAAGCACAGTAAGATTTTCATATTATTGGACAACAGGATTTGAGTCAAAATGAGATGTTAAATAGGGATATAGGCACAAACTTAAGAAACTAAATACAACAAACAAATGCTTTAGGAAATTTTTCTGACAGAATTAGCATAAAGAAGCAGGATGGAAGTTACTGGTAGCATTTATTTCTTTCTGGTGGGGCTGGCTAAACTGGCTGTGAGTGAATCCTTTGCTGTCACAGCTTTCCTGCTTTCAGGTTTCCTGCAGGCCCTTCCTGCAGCTTTGCAGCTCAGGATGCAGAGCAGAGTTGTGACTGTGCCCTCCTCACTCATGTCAGAGCCTGTTCTCAGGGTTTCAACAACTGCTTGAAGGAAAACATGCTGAAAATGCTAAATATACTCATTGCTGCCACTGCTATTTCTTCTTAATTAAAAAAAGAAAAGACTATGTCTCCTTTTGCTGGGACCTATTCTATATTTGACTCTTCATTTTGATTCAAATTCTGTTGTCTTACAGTTTACAAATCAGCTGAACGTTTTTCTTCAAGAATGACACGCAGGGATTTGTGCCTGCAAGTGTCACTGCATGAAATGGGCTATTGAAAGCTAAATCTGTTTGCTTCTGAGACAAGAAAAATGCTCTGAATGTGAATGAGGTGTCAACATGTCACCCAAATTGTCAGCTGAAAGTGGCAGCTGCTCCATTCTCGGGTTCATGGGGGATGGAAGATAACTGAGCAATGTTGTAGCTGGTTTGATTTGTTTTGTTAAGTGAAAGTATTGGGTTTATTAGCAATGATGTGTTGTTAATGCTCTTTGACAGTAAACAGACAAACTTACCTGAATTTGATTTTTCTGAAGAAACTGCCTATTTCCAAAATCTCCTGTGCAAAATGTTGTGGGTGTTGAACACCACTGAGATCCAGCCCTGTTTCCTCCCACATTCTTCTGTGCTTTCTTTCCATGTTTTCCCACCCCCCTTGCTCCCTTTCCTTCCTGCAGTGCTGATCAAGGTGCAATATCATGCAAGATAAAGCAAATAAACCTTTGAAATTCCTTCTGCTCCTCCTTTATCCTCTCTTTTAGGAGACGTTTACTCCTTGTTCCTCAAACTTTCTTCTTGTCCTTAATGCCTTCCTTTCCTTCCCATTGCAGCAGGTAATGAACACATGGAGGGAGAGGAGAGGACACAAGAAAGATGTGGCTGATTGCACAGCAGAGCTGGTTGGTCTTTCATGGTGAGTTTTCTGTTCCACACCCTTGTTACAGAAGTTTCTGGTCCCCAGGACTGAGGTTTCCAGGGCTCTTCCCCAGCACAGCCCTTGCTGCACTCAAGGGAAGATTGTCCTGGTTTTTCCCTGCTGGTGGGCACTGCCTTGCCCTCTTTGGGCCATCAGTGGTCCCCTGTGGCTGGCAGCCCTCAGCAGGGTGCTGCTGGTGCCCTCTTAAAGTTAGGATAGATCTGGTCCCAGGAAACCAACCAACCAATGGCTACTCCTCTGTGTGTGCCAGCCAGGAACTAAAACTTCTGCAAGAATCATAGCATGGATTGGGTTGGAAAAGACCCCTGAGATCATCAAGTCCAGCCCTTGGTCCAACTCCAGTCCCTTTACCAGATCATGGCACTCAGTGCCACGGCCAAGCTCAG
>JAOXXN010000137.1:22975793-22996941 GCA_026770055.1 Myrmophylax atrothorax
GATTGTCTGACTGGAGGAGAAACATCTCCAAGAGGCTTTGGGGTCCTTATTAGCAGACTGGGAGATTCCACGTGAGGAGCCAGGGCTTGCATCTGCTGTGCTGCACTTAAGGAAAGGTCTCTGTCCCCTTCTGGGTGGAAAAGAAAAGGTGTTCAGGGAACAGAGAGAAAAAACAAAACTACTGCCCAGTGAGAAATCGAAAGAAATTTAATCTGTTTAATAGAAATAGATTTCCCATCTCAGTTTGGGCTTAGGGCAGCAGCTTCTGTTTGCATAGGCCAGTCCCCTGAGCTCACTGGCAGAGTCTCAGGGTTTGTGCTGGGTTGAAATGGAGTATGTTCAGAAGAAGGTGTGATAGTCACTCAGAAGCACCATCTCCCAGCCCTTCTGGGGCTTTAGTAGCCTTCTGTTAGGGAAGGAACTGGGATTAGCCAATCCTTGCCCAACCCCTTGGCTGTGGTGCACAGATCCCAGCGAAAGGCAGGCTCCTGAAACCATGGACAGCGTCCCTGGAGCTCGGGGGGTCCTGTGGAAAATTGAAGGTCTGGAGGGGATTCAGCTGCTTCAAGTAGTAACACTGTGATAAATCTGAACTTTTCATTTTAAGGGAACTCAGATGGTGACCTGCCCCAGACAGGGGTGCTCTGGGAGGGGTTGTATCTGTGGCAGCCCAACAAGAAATGGATCTGCTCCTCAGAGGACGTTGGTTTAATGTGCAGTTTGCCATAATTGTGTTCTGGTGGGATTTTTGTTTGCCTTTTTTAAATCTGCGTGTAAGTTTTGTCCCTCCATGGTCCCCCCTGTGTAATACAGTGTGGGAAGCTCATCTCCCTCCTTCCCATGCCCCATCCTTGAGCCTCAGGGACTGTCACAATAAATTGAGTTACCAGATTCGACACTTTTATTGATTATCTCTTTTTCTCACTTCAGGAACCCAGCCAAGATTTAGTCCCTGGTTTTTTCTGTCTCACCTTTTGGAATTTGTGGCTCTTAGTTCTGCACAGTTTACTGGTGACATTCTAAGCCCCTGCTCAGTGTGTGGCCTCTGCTCATTGTTCCTCGTGCTGGGGGGGTTCCTCTTAAGAGATGAGTCCTAGAATATAAATGAGCAGAAATCCCCAGGAAGAACAGGACACAATAATCTTCATGGTGGGAGAGAAGAAAAGGTGTTGAAGTCTAAGTACTAATTATTAGCTTTAGGCACCTTCTGATAATTTCAAGAAACCAAGACAAGTGTCTGAGTAGTTCAGCTCAGCATCTGCTGGGAATTGTGAGATCTCTTTCCTATAAACTCTGATCATTCTCAGTGTAAATTTGATAGATGTGAACGTTTTTGAAGGACTGATAAGTGGCATTAACATTCACCAAAATTGTTCAGCAGCTTCTTTTGGGTTAAAGCTTCACTATTTGTGATTGTTCTTACGATGATTAGTTTGTGAAGGAAACATTTTTGAGCCTGTTCTACTTGGCCAAAAGCAATGGAGTCATTTATTGCTGGCTCAGATTTCTCCCTCTGCCTGTCCCAGGAAGGCACTGGTGGGGTAAGTCCATTTATCAGGAGTGTAAGAGCAAAGGCTGCTCTTTCAGTGGATGAAATTACCACACTCTTAGTTCTCATTCTTCAGGATATAAATAGATTATTAGATGCATCCAGGGATTTTTCTCCCCATAGTAAACAGGTCCTTTATGTTTTGACAATATTCAGGATTTACTGCAAGTGTGTGAGTGGCCAGTGCTGCAGACCAGTTAAAGCCACTGGGTGTCTGTGAACCTTCCCACTGCCAGGGCCACTTTAGCAGTCTCTGATTCCTCCCTCCCTCCTTCTTACTCTGTCCTCCCACCAGAGCAAAAGAAAGAAATGAAAAGGGATGACATTGCATACAATGCCTTGGAATTGCAGGTGATATTCTACAGAGCACTTAGTTTATTGTGCTTTTTTGGGCAAAACATCAGATGTGGTCATTTTGGAGTAAGGGTTTTGTTGCAGGGGGTATATAGCAGTGATTTAATATAGGAAGAAGAGAAGAAACTAAGCAATAGGAGAGAAAAGAGGTGAGTAATTTTAAGAAAACAGTTTTTCAACTCATTAAAATGGTCATGGAAACTTTAGGGTGTTCTTGGTCAAAAAGAAGGTAGAACACATGCAAATGAACCAATCAAATGAAAATCTCCCCCCTTTAACTCTTCTGAGAGAAAATGGTTAGTGACTAGTTCAGATGAAAGGTTTTACTACAATGGCCTTTGCAATGATACTTAAATGCCCAAGAACAGATCACTTTGAGTAACTAAAACTGCTTCAAAAAGTGACCTCACTCCTTGAGTTTCCAGTGCCAGGTGAGGGAGGGACCACCAGCTATGACAGATTTATTTTTTCCTGCTTCAACTAGATTTAAGTGTGTGGTCTGGGCAGGGGAGGGGTAAGAAATCTGATTTTCTAGAAGCTTTGGAGATCTTTTATAGGTGGTACCTAAGAGGGGGAATTGGGTCTGTTATTCTCTTTAGCAGTTTCTTTCAAGGCCAGGAGATTTATAGAAATTGTTTCTTTTTCAGAATAATTTTCAGGACTTCACCATAAAACTAAAAACTTGGAACAAAACTTTTAACCATCCTTTTTTTATCCCTTTCAAATTTTGGAAACCGTCAGTGGCAACACTTTTGATATGGAAACTTTCTAAAGGATGGGAGGATGTCACAGGAAGAATGTTTCATTTCCTAGTCTGTATTTCTGAGTCAATTAGCTGAGGTTACCAGACCCACTCAAGGACAGAGTGAATATAATCAAATTAGTATTTTTAAAAAATGGGGGCATTAAGGGTTGTGTCTGGGGATGTTTTGTCTGAAATTAGGTGTGTCCCATCTATTTCAACAGCATTTCATTGGGGTAAAATCTCATTCTGACTCTTCTTTCCCCAAAAGAACGAATCATTCCACCACCCAAAGCGCTGTGCATCACACCCCCACCTAGTGCCGGCTGGGGGAACTCCTGGGGAGCCCAAATTACCGTGTCCAGATCAGGGAAATCCTTGGGAAAGAGACTGTTGGACTCAAGGGCTGCTGTCCTGCAGTTATGCCAAACTTTTCATCCTTTTGTGACTGTGACTTCGAATTTTAAAAGTAGTCTGGGTATATTTTCCTCCCTCTGTTGCCATCCTAATAAGTGTAGGGAAAACAAACCAAAAGAAGGGTGGTTTGAAAAGAAATGTCCTGGTTTGAAGTTTCCTGGTTTGAAAAGAAATCTCCCAGCTCCTGTTTGATCCATGTCTGCTGGTGCAGCTCAGGTTTGCATTCGCCTTCTCTCCCTCCCTCGAACTGGATTATTGTGTAACTGCTGTTCCTGGCCTTGCTCTACCCTTAGAAGGGTTTTTTATTTGTTTCTTTTCATCTGAATGCTGTTGAAAAACGCCCTGAGGAGCCGTTCTTGTTGTCGAGCTGGCTGCTCTGAGGATGCTCTGTGTTTGTCAGGGTGTTGGATGGGAACACTGTGATCCCCCCTGGCTGCTCTGCAGGAGGTGCAGGAACCTGTGCAGCTCCAGAAACCCTGCCTGTGTTTGCCATGCTTGTCTCACAGCCAGGCCACTTCTGGCTGCTCAGAAAGCCTCAGATTTAGGGGGAATTTGTGCCTATCCAGCAAATCCAGTGCACCTCCAAAGTGCTGGATTTACTGCAGCAGCTGCTCTCTCTCCTGCATCTCTTTGTGCCCAGGAATTCCCAGGCTGCAAATAAAACAACCAGGCTTAAAGCTGGAGCTGTTTCATTTGCACAACATCTCTTAGCAGGAAAAAAAAAGACTTTAAAGCATAAAATGGTTTATTAGTGCTTGCCTGAACTAAATATAGTCCTCTGACAGAGTTTTGTAGCTTTGTTTTGCAGTGAAGTGTAAGAGAGCCAACCTCTTCCCCCTACACATCACTTGTTCCACTGCCTTAGAGCCAGATGTGGGACTTAAAGAAAAACTAGATATTGATAGTGAAGCCCAAATGTTGTAATAAAGTTGTGCTTTACTATCAATATCTAGTTTTTCTTTAAATCAGTGTGCAGGGAAGGGCTGCTGATCCCAGATGGAGATGGGCTTGTCCTGGGGGGGTTGACCAGAAAGCTGCAGTTAAAAGAACAACTCTGTTGGTTCAGATTATAGGGAACCCTGTTCCAGAGTGGAGCAGGACACCCCCAATTAACCTGGAACTATTCTTTGCACATTTAGCTGTGCACTTTGATCCCATTGCATTCACAGCTGCAGGAATGAGAGTCACCACTTGCTGGTTTTGGTGCCTTAAACACAGCTAAAATCAGATTTAATAAATAGCAATTCATTCCCAGGGCCCGAAATTCCAGCCTGGCAGGATAAAGCTGGTGTCCCAAGGCTGGGCTCTCTGGGGTGCCCACTGTGCCCACAGTCCATGCTGGGCAGTGCTGGCTCTCCCTGGGCACACAATTTCACCCCCCTCATGTGTTACTAACCAGACACAAGAGCATTTCATGTCCTCTGTGTTCTCATCCTGCACGGCTTTAACTTGGAACAGAAAAGACTCCTTGAAGATCAAAGATTTCTTCAGCTTCCTTAGGAGCAGATGGTAATTAATTAGAACCTAAATCCGACTCCACAGCCACTCCAAATCAGCTAAAAACAAAGAAGCAACAAAAAGCCCCAAGATACCCCCTTGATCCATTACCATGCTCTATTTTTGGCCTTAACAATGTTGCTGATGTTTATCTTTTTTCCCATTGAAAGTCATTTGGGTAATGCCTGACATCCTAAATATCATCTGAGGGGTTTTATTTCAACCAAGGCAGGATCTACATTTTTAAACATGCCACACACCAGAACCTCTTGTAGTTGCATGAGGAACTTAATTCTAAAATATGTTTGTAAAATGTTTTTAAGGCTTTCTCCAAACTTGTTTTTATAAACAAAAGCTGATCAAGGTGTGATTTTTTAGATGCACTTACATGCTTTTGAACTAGAAATTTTAACTCTCCTGTGCTTCTCTTTAAAACCTTTCACAGATCTTTTCTATAAGAAGAGTCAGAACAAAATGGAAATAGGAGAGGAGTCTCCTGGTTGGCAAAATTGGGAGTCTGGACAGCACTGGTATTTTACAAAGGGGATGGTGGTTTTCACCATTTCATTCACTATTCATCATTCCCCTTCATCACTTCAGTCCTGGAGGGCACTGAAGAAATCCTGGTTTCAAATAGTGCAGAAGTGAAAATTGTAGAGGTTTTTGTGCTCTGTTGGCAGAAGTGGCACCACGTGGGTCCCACGAGCTGCACTGGTTGGTGGGGTGGTCTCCCCCTGCACCCTCTGACCACACCTTGGCCCCAAAGTGGCACCACTTGCAACTTTCTCCTTCCTTCATTTCCAAGGTGGCCTTACAGTTCTAGAACAAAACTTGGCATTTCCAGCTTGATTTGGGTTTCCTTCCTCTCCTGTGCAGACAACACAAGACAGAGGTTCTGAGCTGGCTCAGCCTCTGCAGTTCCTGAGCATTCTCTGAGAAAAAGGCCCCAGATCAGCCCATTGCCAACTGTGTATAAATACAGCTTGACAGACACTGGAGTTTTGGGAAGACTCAGGATGAGCCATCCCAGATCTCCCAAGGGTTCCTATGCTGATTCTCCAGTGTAAACAACTCCTATAAACTGTGGCTGGTTTTTCCACTTTGCTATTTTAGCCTCTGCTCTGATTATTTACATTTATGCTGTCAAGAACTGGATAATGTTTGTAAAATATTCAAATGTCTCAAACCAGACTCTTCAGGAAGGCAGAAATTTGTTGCTGTTTTCTCGTGGTGTTTCAAGCTCTGCTGCTCCTAAACCAAATCATGGAGCTGGGGGGATTTTTCCCTCCTTCTCCTCACCTCCCCTTGGATGAAAGGACAGATAACAACTTTTAAGCACAGACTGTGCATGTACTTGTATAGCACCTTGGCCAACTTTTGTTTTTCTTGGCTCCAGCTCAAGCCCTTGAACTTCTGGCACTTTTTTACCTTGCTGGATCTGTTTCAGGATTAAACTGTGGAGTATCAGCTTTGCAGTGGGAACAGGCTGAAAGTTTGCTCAGAGAACATGCTTGGAAGATGATTTACCTTCTGCCCTAATTGTTTTCCTCCACAAAATGTTTGTCATCTTAGAAATAACAAATAAGCAGCTACCAAATATAGCTCAAGCTGAAGAGACAAAACAAATAGTCTCAGACTGGACTTTATTGGCCTCGACAATTTAGCAAATACAAATAGTGGTTTAAATGTGAAGATAATAAATGGGGAACTGTGCCCAGTTTGCAAACACAGAGTTTCTGCCCAGCACTCTGTTGTCAGACAGCATTTTCTGGGGGAAATTCCATGGTGTGACCCTATCAGAGATGCAGTGGGTGGTGCAGGGCTGAGCTCAGCCCTCCTCCTGTCCTCTGCCCCCTGGGTGACCTGGGCCACCTTCCCCAGGTGCTGGCACTTCCCTCCTCAGGAGGTGATTGGCTCCTGCAGTGCATTTTGGGAGGGCTGGAAGGCTCCCCAGGTGGCTGAGCCTTGAGTTAATTAGTGTCTGTTAACAAGGTTGCCTAACTGGCCACAGGCAGAGCCCTCTTGTTTTTCACTTCAGCCCAAAGGGCTTCTTGGAATCCTTGCAGGTCTTGTGCCTTTCTCCTTTGTCAGAGAGGCTTTGGCTCCATCTGGGTGGGAAGAGCCCTTGTATATGGCAGAGCATGTTTGGAGTGGGGTGAGAGTGTCTGTTCCAGCAGTGGTTTTTCCCAGTGCCTGTGGGAGATCTGGAGGGCAGACCCTGGGTGAGGAGCTGCTTTAAGGTGGGTGTCTGGCAGGAGCCCATTGCTCACCTTCTCTTGTAAAGGTAAGAAGCTCCTTTTCTCAGCTCTTTTTTGAAGGTGGCTCTTTCTGCCTTGCCCTGGGTGTCAGTGCTGTTGGTGTGGGCAGAGCACACCTTTGTGTGTGAGCTGCTCTTTGTATTTGGCTTTTCAGCGTCTCCAGGGACTTCTCCAAGAGAAGCAGTTTCAGTTCTTGTCTGAACTGGGGCAGAGTTTAGGTGGGAATTATGTGCTCAGGTGTTTGGAGTGTGTGGAGGAACCTGTAGGTAGGTGGCAAAAGGACTAGTTGGGGGTTGTTGCTTCGAGGCCATGCTTGCTCTGGAGAACAGGCTGTGCTGTTCTGGTACCCAAAGTGTGGGAGGGCTGGGCGCGGTGTGGGAGGGCTGGGCACTGTGTGGGATGGCTGGGCTGGGCCTCAGTGTGTCCTGGGATGCTGAAAGTCAGCATTGGTCATCTGCAATCACATGCCAGGTTAGAACTAGAGAATTAGGGAAAAGAAGCCCTGCTGAAGAATGAACAGAGTTGCCTGTGGTGACCTGAGGGTTGATGGTGCTGAAGGATCCAGGTTAATGCTCTCTCCTGCTGGGTTACCCAGTTTTACTCCAAATTGTTGTGTCTTCAGTGGATGCACTGCTGAGTTTCACTCCCTTCTTCAGGCACCAAAGCAGGCTCAGAAACCCCAGGAATGTTGTGCTAAATGTATTCATTGCTGTGCTGTGGCTGTTCTGTGCTGCTCTGGTGGTGCAGAGCAGCCATAAACCTGGATTAGTGCAGGGAGCAGAGGGACACTCCAGGAAAGAACAAGGTGGCTGCATTTGCTGTGGTATTTGCTCTCTCAGACTTCTTTTTTAGCATATATTAATTGTCTGACTCTAATTTAATGCAGTTTGGCTCTCCCAGGAGTCATGAATATAATAAAATTATGATTTTTAAAATGTTTTTTTTCTGAAGAGGCATGGACAGTGTGTAGGGGTAAGTCTTCATCTGTTTTAATTAGTTATTGCTCATAGTCCTAAGGGGCCTGCCCTTAGCTGGGAAAGAGGAGAATGTCAGGCTCTGGATCTGCACAATTGTGCCCAGATTTGAGAGAACAAGAACAAGCTGTGTATCAATGGACAGGAAGAGGAAGGTTGTTTGAGAGGGGTTTTATTTTTTTTTAAATTAATTTAGAGTCAAAGAGTACAAAGAAACAATTAGCCCTCCAAGTCTGAGGTGAACCCTTCAGGACTGTGATCAGCACCTTGGACTAAACTCTCAAGGCAGTGGGAGCATCTTGTCCTGCAGAATTAGGTTGTCACAAACCCCACCGTGAAACAGGGAGCAGTGACATTAAACAGATAGTAAAATGGAAAGCTTTATTTCCAAACTCTTAAAATTATATATGAGCCCATTGGAAGAGGGAAATGGAGAATGCATTGCAGAGCAAAGATAAGGCTGGTCCTGCTTCTCCCCTCTACAACACGAGGGTTTATACCATCATTTTCTCCTTCTTATATTTGATTTGCACTCTCTTTCAGCATAATGAATTAAGTCTTGGGGGCCATAAAAGTTCTAGAAGTGGCAAATAACCAGCTTCTCTTGTTTGAAATGCAGCATAAGTTAAGTAACCTGAGCCAAAGTAGTTAATGTTTTGTTTTCTTTATGGATGTAACGATGAACTCCACAGTTATCACTTTGCTTTGGTCCAAAGAACAAACAATGAGCAGAGAACAGTTTCAGAACTTCAGCTGCAGAGTAAAAGCACAACCCCAGTGTCTCTGGCTTGTGTTCTGTAATTGCTTCCCAGTACAAAATTGATGGTATTAAACTATTTGAGTGTTAGAATCAAGCTCTCAGTGATCAATTTGACAACTTCCCCCATAATATCATATTGGAGCAAATATATGTCATCATCTCATGTATGTGTCTTCCCTCTTCTTTATTTGGCTGTGCAGAAATACTGAGTCTTTGAATTTCCAGAATTTAAATGCAATCCATGTAGAAAATAAGATTAATTGCTCTGTTTCTTCTGCTGTGTTGATTCTCCTTGACTAACTCTCAGGTCAGATTCCATGCTGGGCTCTGCTGAGCTGGGCTTTGAGAAGCTGAGATGTGCAGTCCAGCAATGGCTGGAGCTTTTTGCATTCATTCTTTTTCTCTTCATATTCAGAGCATCACTTGGGGCTTGTTTATATGCATTACTGTACCTCTTTAAATTAAGGTGCAATTTAAATCAGTTCCATTAAACTGGTCCAATAGGCTGCACAGCCACTCTTGTTTCAGCATAAACTCAGTTTATTTCAGCTGAGTGGAAATCAGCTAAGAACATTGTTAGCTTAAAATGTAATAATCCAGTAAATTAGGCTAAAATTGAAATGTCCTTACAGCAGTTTGGGCTGGTCTAGACTGCCTTAAATTAGAGCAACATGAGGAATTAGAAATGAAATCAAGCTCCTTCTGTTGGAAATTCCAGACTTGACTGACTCTTTGTAGGTAGAATGAGGAGAGTGGATGGAGAGGAGTCTGACACTACAAGTGGGGGGGTTTTGCACAAGGCTGTGCTTTTTTGCTCTTCTGCAGGATTTTTTAGGAGGAAAATGTGCAGGTGCAAAATGGTAAAAATAAGCTAAGCTTGATATCTGGAAAGTTTATAACACCATCTGTGCTTTGGCACAGCTCTCACAAGCAGAGAAATATTGGGCTGCTTCCCTACTACTAATTTCTTTTCTGAGTTGCCACTTTAAAAAAAAGAAATTGTGGATTGAGCAATATTTGCTGGTTTATTTACTAAAATTTTGGTTTGTTACTTGAAATGAGTGCAGAGATGCATTTTGGGGGCCTGTAGTTTTCTTCCACTTAATTCAGGTTCAAATTATTCTTTGACTTGAGCTGAACTTCTGCAAGGATGAGGAGGCAGGGGCAGAGGGAGGGAGGGTTACTTGGGATGGAGAAGGTTCAATCTTCAGGGGCATCATTGGAGCCTCTTAAAAGCACCACCAAAGCTGCCCAAAGTAGCTCTTTGTGCCCTGCTCAGAGCAGGTCAGGAGCCCCAAAGCTCAGCCCCTCTGCCAGGGCACTTTCTTGGTGTCATATTGATAATAAAGAAGCAGGAACTAAAGCACTAAATGTTTTGTTGGGTGTGGATTGGGCTTTTTCATTTCACTTCCTCCTGGTTCCATGTCAGCAGCAGTGAGAACATCCAAACAGCTTTTTTTTTTTTTGTGCTGTGGAAAAGCACAAGAGGCATTTAGGCTTCAGTCACTCCCACTGCTTGTGTGCTGAGTGTGATTTGCATCAGAATAGGTATTTTTCCTTTTTATCTGTAAATTCATTTACATAATATTCATTAGTATGCAAGTTGTGCTGGTGAAAGGATTGCTGACATGTGGAGAGATAGCTCAGGATTTTAGCTTATTGTTCTGGCAACAAGTTTATGAAGGTACAGGCTGCTAATTATACAGTGTGCACCTAGTCAGTCCCACAGGCTTTATCCTCTATAAAAGGGGCTTTATTAAGTTTATACCTCGATGGTGTGTTATTTTGTCATCAGCAACACTCGAGTATTAGAATAAGAGAGTTTTTATTTTAATGCAAAGAGGAGCAGCATCAGTCTCAAGATAAGAGTGAGTCAAGCAAGGTTCTTGACAGGCAAATTTGTGAATTTTGGGAGCACATGACTCTGAGACCCACCAGGTTGTCTGTCTGTCTGCCTTCTGTGTCATTGATGGTTTGCTTTTAATATTCAGATAAATGCACCTCTCAAAAGTTTCCAGTCCCTCAAGGAGAATATAGTTTCATGTTATATATATATATATATGTATGTATCTTCAGGGGCCTATGCTGTTTTAAGGAGGCCTTATTGAAACCTTTTTCCCACTTTCATCAACACTGTCAAATAATTTAAGCCATGCCAGTTAATAGAATAATTGGTTGAGCTGACAGCACATCCAATAAATCAACCAGGTAGCAGCTATTTTGCAAAAATAAACAGCTTGACCAGAACAGTAACAAAGACAAAATTTGACAAGTAGAAGCCTTTTACTGTTCTCTTATGTACAGCTTTTGAATTTTTATTTATTGTTTCTGTGGCATCCCCAATGCACTTTAAGCTGTTACACAGCAGAGATGTCTCTGTGTGCTTTCCCACATAGGCACTGATTCCTCAGGGGCCCGAAATCTAAGGAAGATGAGGAAAAAAGCTCAGGACCAAGTCAAAGCATTTGGTTTCCTCACCAAAGGAGTTTCATGGTCCAGGAATGGCACTTTCTGCTTTTACAGCTCGTTGTAGAAACATGAAATAAAGAAGTAGAAAGAACAAACTGTTGTGGATAATCTGCCCTGCCCTGCTGTGCCATCCCCAACTAACCAGCACTGAAGAAAACCAACCATTCTTTTGAATCTTTTGGAACCACAATCCTGGTTGTCCTTGGCTGTGGCATTCCCAGGATTCCTTCAGGGGCAGAGCAGCAATTGCTCCACAGAGCTTGTAAATTCTGCTTTGCCTCTCCTCTCTCAGAAGCAAAGGAAGGGACATACAAAAGCAGTAAATACATCATTTAAAGGCTTAAATAACAAGGTTGGACTCGATGGTCTTGTAGGTCTTTTCCAACCTTAATCACAGAATCACAGACATGTTTTTAAGTCCCAGTTAATTACATAATTCATAGCAGGAGTTGTTTGTTTTGCAGAGTTGAAGAGCAATTTTCAGATCTTCCTTGTCCTGCTGTGTATTTTTTTTTTAATCAGATATGCATTTTAAGGCTTCTGCTTGTCAAATTTTGTCTTTGTTACTATTTTGGTCAAGCTGTTTATTTTTGCAAAATAGCTGCTACCTGCTTGGTGCATTGGATGTGTTGGCAGCTCAGCTACTTATTCTATTAACTAGTCATGGCTTAAATTTATTTGACAGTGTTGATGAAAGTGGGGAAAATGGATGTGATTCCATCTGTTCAAGCCAATTTCTGCAGAGGGAGCTGAATTGTGGCTTAAAGAATATTATTTTGTCTCTGTTGTATAAAAATGTCATCCTTTTGTGCAGCTGAGCTTTAAGAATTTAGGGTTTTCAAAGCAATCGTATGTCAAAAAATGTGTGGAAGTGGCACATGTGAGGAACGTGCTGGTGGTGGTTGATGGTTGGACTTGATGCTCTTAAAGGTCTTTTCCAGGAGCATTTACTGACCTGGGAAAGGATGGACTTGAAAGCTTGGTGGCTTCTGCTTTAAACGGTGTCTTGTAACAGGAGGCTCAATAAACACTCTGCTGGGTGGATCCCAAGGGGGATTCTGTCTCTGAGCTCTCTCCTGGCTGCTTTGTGTTCTCAAGTTACTGCAAACAACTACATAGGAAAAAACCACCAAAGACTCTCACTTAAGGGGATTTCTTTTCATCTCAGCATGATAAATGAAAACCTTTTGAAGACACTGTGTACTTACATACATTGAAAGGGCAGGAAGGTCTTAGCCCTACTTAGGAGAGTATGATTTATTTATATTTACTTTACATTCATTTTGTACACATACTTAATTTGTACTGTGTTTTCTCTCTCTCTATTTTTAATTTGTCTTGCATATTTTTGTTGTAAATCATATGAATTTGGATTTAATTTTTTTTCAAGAAGCAAGGCGGGCAAGTAGCCCTTTATTTTGGTCTTATGCCTGTGTTGGCAGGAGGGAGGCAGAGTTTTGTGGTGGGAATTGCAGCTGCCACTGGGAAGCTGTGGCTCTTCTCAGTTGTGCTGCTTGTGGTGGGTTTGGTGAAACCACCTGGCGAGTTCCTGTTCTTTTCTTCTTCCCCTTCTATTCCTTTGACCCTTTAGACTTTCTGGCCTTGGTGCAGGGATTTTTGCCTGTGTGTGAGACATTCAGCTGGACTTCAAATAGAAATAATTATTTGGCAGGTCAATGTGAGTCATTCCAGTAATTGTTCAGTGGCTGAGCATTCCCTGCACTGTCCGAAGTCTCCTCCATCAGTGGGGCTTGGAAGGGCTTTTTTCCTCACTGATCAGGATTTAAAAATGACTGAAGCTTTCCCATACCATTTGTTGGCACTGATAATCCATGTACAAAATGGGAGAAGTATTCAGTTTATTTTCACAGCAGTTCAATACAAACAATTTTCACTTGTGAACAGGATTTCTTCTCGCTCCACGGGGGGTTTTCACACTGCACAAGTTTTTCTGGACTTCTTCTGCACTTATAATTGAAAATATACAGAATTAATCATCTGGAAAGGATTAGTGTCAAAAGAAACTAAATAATAACCACAATTCTTCATATTTTGTCTTGTTTCTGTGCAAGAGCTGAAAACTGCAAGTTTGAAATCTGAATCCTAAGATGCCCAATGCTAATTTTGTCCTGTGTAGGATGGACTGAGAAAAATCAACAAGCATTTGGGCTGTACAGTCTCTTTCCAATTAATCCATTTTGGTTTGTGGAATAATTTACTGAGAGGATGTATCAAGATAAATGTTGCAATGTATTTCCATTGACAAGAAAATACTGTCGAGGAAATTATATATAAATATAAAAATATACACACTTAAAAATACATATGCATGAAAATAGTAAAATATATCTACTAGTTTGAATTAATGAATATGTATTATATTATTAATATATATATATATACACTGAAATCCATAAGCATGAAATAAAAGTAGATCTACTAGTTTGAATTAGTGGATATAGATTCTATATTAGTGGATATAGATTCTATATTAGTGGATATAGATTCTATATTAGTGGATATAGATTATGTATGCACACTTTAAAAATCCACATGCATGAAAATAGTCAGTTGTATCTCCTAGTCTGGATTAGTGCCATGTGTCAGGATTATCCAGGTGTGTTTATAACAGGAGGGTGTCTGTGTAAATATATATTATTTCTGCAAACCTTTGAAAACCATCTCCTTCCATCACTTCCCAGCATGCCTTTTCCATCTCAGTGTCTTAGATTCTAATCCCAGAGTGATTTGGGTTGGAAGGGACCTCAAAGATCATCTCATCCCACCCCTGCCATGGGTAGGGACACCTTCCACTGTCCCAGGTTGCTCCAAGCCCTGTCCAGCCTGGCCTTGGACACCTGCAGGGGTGGGGAACCCACAGCTCTCTGGAGATGTTCCAGCCCAGGCTGAATGGTCTTGTAGTTCAGTCTCCTGCACTTTCCTCCTTTTCACTTGTTTTTGTGTGGTTCTAAATCTCATCCAAGCTCCAAAGTTCAGTTTCTGCTCCTGAGAACTTTCCCTGCTTCCCTTGCTTTGCATCCTCACCGAGAGCTCCGCCACACTCGGCTCTTCCCACTCTGCTTTCCCCTTTCCGTTCTCTCCTTCCTCTTCTCCCTTTTATCCTCCCACCTTTGAGCCGAGCAGCGAATATCCTGATGATATTTACAGGAGACACAGTGTTTGGACAGCTCTTTGTTTGGTATTTCCATTGGAAATATCACAAGCAGTCATGTTTCCATGATATTTCCATTGACATTAACTTCGGAACCACTTCCTTTAATCGGGCTTAGGGGGGAGGAACCTTCATATTCCTTGTCAGCTTTCTGTGTTTGCTTTCTCTCTTTTAAAATCATTTGGTAAATGAACCAGGAGGAAAAGATCACAATCACTTGGCTTGTCTTTATTCACACTGAAAACTAAAGCAAATGTAACTCTGGCAGCAGTTCTTGGAAGGGGAGAATATATTGAGGTGGTTTGAATATTTATATATATATAAAAGCTGAAGCTGCTGAAGGAATACATGAAATAGGAGGCATTTACTACTGCTTGAGAACTAACAAATTAGATGATGCAACAAGAAATTTTAATTGTTGGCTAGGTATAAAATACCTTATTTAAGGCCTGACTTGTAATAACCTCAGTGCTAAAAATTCAACCAATGTCAGCTGTGTTATGGTGTTCTGCATAAGAATTGCATTAATAACAAACCAAACCACCCGAAATGTTGAATTTAACAAGAAAAAGTGGCATTGTGTTAGGGCAAAACATTAGTTTTTATCCTGAAGAAGCAGCAAATAGATTGTATTGGACAAGAAATGAGAGTCATGAACTTGTGCATTTGAAAGCTGCAGTTGCAGTCCAGTTTTGGGGAGTCAGTCAGGAGACCTGGATCCTGTTCTTGGCATCTGCACAGAATTCCTGAATGTCTCTAAGTCAGTCACTTAATCTCTGTAGTGAAGTAAAATAACTTCTCTGCTTAGCAGGAATATGAAATGAATATTAAACGAAGGACTGGGGAGCCAGGAGGAGTGTTGGCTCTGCAAATGTTCAGCTAAATCAATGCTTTAAGAGGCACATTTGCATAAAACTATACAAAAAATATTAGTTAAAGCCAGTCACGCACCCTGGGCTTGGCCCTGGGTGATATTTTACCTTAATTTGCACCTGGCAGAATTTGCAGGCCCAAATGGATTGGAACTTGGGTGAAATTAGAAGGAAAATGCAGCTTATTGTAGCAGGTGCTCAGTCCAATGCCAGGAGATCAAATACTGAACCCCAGAGACCTCTTGAAGGTCCTCAGGATTATTCCTGGTGACTTTGGCAGGATTTTGGATTGTTTGGTTGGAAACATTGGTGTCCTGTGTTAGACTAAAGTCCAGCTCACAACACAACCCAACCTTCTCATCCACCTTTCTGAAATGTGAATTCAATGTGACAGAGAAAAAATAAAGGAAGATTAAAATATCTTGCAATATTGAATCTGCAACGTGTTTTGCAGAACAAGAATTCCAACTTTATTTTATTTTAAAGCAGCTTTGGAATTTTCCTTTGTTTTTTACACAGTATTTGTGAAGCTTCCTGAAGTCAAGGGGTTCCTGTGAGTGTAGAGCCATCACAAGGAACATTTGAAGGAGGGGAGGGTTAGATGGAATATTGGGAAGGAATTCTTCCCTGTGCGGATGGGCAGGCCCTGGCACAGGTGCCCAAAGATGCCCCGTCCCTGGGAGTGTCCAAGGCCAGGTTGGACAGGGCTTGGAGCCCCCTGGGCTGGTGGGAGGTGTCCCTGCCCCTGGCAGGGGTGGCACTGGATGGGCTTTAAGGTCCTTTCCAACCCAACCCATTCCATGATTCTCCAAGGAGCAGGAGCACTGTTTTTCCAGACAGGAAAATGTCACTGGATAGTGAGAGGAAAAGCATCTTTTTGCATCCTGGACACCAAGGAGCAGTGAAAGCTTTGGCTGAAGTTCCTGCTCACTCTGGGCTGCTTCAGCCTCTTCAGCAAACTTACTCTGCACCTTTTCATGCAAAACATGGTGTCTTTACATTAACATTCTGCAATGCTTTTATATGTCTTTTAATCAATCTTTTAATGAGAAGATGATAATTATGTTCTATACATTTAATCTGACAGCTCTGACTGGAGCTGGCTAACACTTCTGAAAATTCCTCTGGAGTCTGCATGCAACCCACAGGCCTCCTTTGCTGAGAAAACTCAGCCATATTTTTAGATGATTTTATGTTTCATTTGTGCTTCTCATTAATGGTGAAATAACCCCAAATATCTGCTCTTTGAGATGTGCTGCAGTGACTTCCCTGCTCCTTCTCTGTTGGCTTTCTTGGTTGTGTTTTGAGTGTTAAAGGCTGTAGAATGGTGAGAAACTGAGAATTCTTTGGGTCATTTCCCAGGTGGTGTGTCCTGAGCACTGTGTTGGCAGGTGATGGGGTTCAGAGTCAGCTCAGGGGTGGCAGGGATTTCGTGTTTATTCCCTGGAAATCCAAATGTCAGCAGCAGGAGGACTATTTGAAACACTCCCCCTGTCTTGACAAAGTTGTGACAGCCATGCCAGGTTTGGGAAACCTGTCAACTCCCAGGACAGCTTAATTAAAGATGAAGGTTTGTCTTGGAGAGGAAGGAAATGTGGTGACAGACCCAGCTGAAAAGCAGAGGTGTGGATAAAATGCTTGGACAGAATGCTCTGAACTTCCTAATTTGTCTTCTGTGGACCTTGGTTGGTCACTTCCCCACCTGGTCCTTCCAGAGCGTGTCTGCAGAGCAGAGAGAATTCCTGGAGTGACTCTCCTGTTTGCTTTCTGTTGGAAACATCTGAGGTTGTCACAGCCCAATCCTTCCCCTGGGATCTCCTCCAGCAAAGCTGAAGAGATCAAGGTCATCTAAAGAGCTTATGCTCTCTCTTGTCCTCCCTTGGAAGGTACTTTGTAAACTGCTGTCATAAATTTGAAACTCCTGACTGGAAGGATGCCCAGCCCCAATCTTGGAGGGATCAGATTAGTTTCCATCAGGATTTCTTTTCACCTCCAAGGAAGCGCTGGAAGCATCACCGAGGCACTTGTTTAATCAAAGCACTGTTTCAATTAAGCCAATTTGCTTGGGAGAAAATGAAGAAATGACAAAAATAAAATCACATAAGATGTAATTGAAGAAGAAGAAGAGAAAATAATAATCTAGCACTGCACCATAACAGGATTTCCTTATCAAGCTCTTTCCAGATGCAGCCACTGTCATTTAGGCCATGCCAGTGACTGGTACTGTGCCAACCTAATACAAGTTGGTTCCACTTGTCACCCTTTCAATTTCCCAGCTGGACTCACGTTTAAAGGGCATATTAACATTATCAAAGGAATCTTGAAGATGTGTCCTGGTTTTCCACTGAATCTGTTTTGTTTCTAAAGCATATTAGTTGGGAAAAAAAATAATCAAATGCTGGAAAGGAAAAAGAAATATTATTACTTTTGGGTGGTATCAGATGCTCTCTAATTAAATGTGTTTCAAAATATGAAATATCTTCTCCAACACATGGCAGTAGAAATCACTTCCTTTAAGAGAGCTGGAGAATCCCTTCTGCAGTCAGAAATTCAAGTAATACAGATCTGTGGTTATTAAATCAACTACCTGGAAAATGTCAGTGCTTATTAACTTTAAATGACCCCTTTTTTTATTCAAAATTGCAAATATTCCAAAATTCAATATTCAGAATTATTCAGACACTCTAAATGGTGGAAAGGGATGAGAATAATTGAAAAGCAATGACTGTCTGCTGTCTAAATGCTCTCAAGAAAAGAAAGTAAGGTTATATAAATACCTAAGTAACAGAAGATCTCTGCTTTTTCATCTCTTTTCTCTCTCTTACAAATTGTTGAAAAGTGATTTTTTTAGGCTTTTGTCTGACCTTTTTGAAGTTAGTGTGGGACAGGCCTCAGTGGTGTGATGTGCTTCTGTTCAGGTAACACATTTGCCTTTCTTTCTTTGCATCTTACTGAGATAATTAATGAAAGTCTTGTGGTTTCCCAGAGACCTGTTCCCATCCTTTATAAAATAATCTCTATTGCTAATTATTTTAGAGCTAAGTAGGCTCCTGGTCTGCTGACTATCCATGTCCATAAATCCTGTCCCCTGCAGGATGGGGAGGAGTGGCTGGAAAGGGAGGAGGTTCCCGAGCTCTCCAGGTGCTGTTGCTGCTGAAGTTGCAGCCACAAACTCCCCCTGCCGTTGCTTTCCTTCAGCCATCCCCTTCTTCCCCTTCCCTGGGCAGCAATCTCAGGTTTTTTAATCTGAAAGCAGAACTTTGCTCGGCAAGAAAAAAAAAATCATTGCTTTCTTTATTTTAACCTTTCTTGTCACTTCCCAGGTCATTTAATGGTGTGAAATTTCCTTCCATCTGTCCATCCATGTATAAAATGATCTTGCTATAAATGATGCTTTTTTTGCCTTCCCTGTGATACCATTATATTTTCCCATTAAATACTTTGGAGTCAGAAGAATTTTGTCAGTAAAATACCAGGGTTAGTGAATACTGGTGTTATTTACTTTCACCTGACTAAATCTAAAGGAATTCCTAGAAAACTGATGGGAAATCCACAGGTTTGTTCTACAGTATTGATTTGCAGTTGATAAAACCATTCAACTTCAACTACTTTTAAAAACGTTTCTTTGTATATCTCAGTTTTCCTCTCTTAGAAATGTGAAACTCAAGTGCCACAAGTCAGCTAAAGATCAACAGAAGTGTGGAGATGTTTGATTAAAAAAATACCACAGTTGTGAGTATTAAATGTACAGGTGCAAATTCTGGTCCCATCCAAGACGATGCTTCGGCTTCATTACTTGTAATTATGGCCCATGCTGGGTGGCACAGCTTCAGTGGGCACGTATTTGCTGAGCAATAGTGCCTCTTAATGCCCCCCTGGATGGTTTTGCATTATCACACGCAACTTTTCCACCCAATACAGGAAAAATAAGTTTCAAAGCCCTAGACTTGTTAATGTTAAAGGAATTTTTGTCTTCAGAGCAACTGCCTTAATCTGCCAGAGGAAAGAAAAATCAGCGCACTTGTTATCATATTTGAGCAATATGTTTTGAGATGTGCCAGGAGTTTCCAGAGCCTCAATTTCATATTGCCTTGATTGCATTTGAATACTCCTTGTTCTCCTGAGAGCCTGCTTGGATTAGTTTTATGATAATTCCCATCCCTCCCACCTAGGGAAGGTGCGATTTGCTGGTGCTGGGAGGTTGATACACCCAGAGCTTGCCTTTGGAGAGCTGCTGTTTATTGAGCTGCACACAAACTGCTGTGCTGGGAGCAAACCTCATTCCTCAGCTCAGCACTGCAGTGCAGGAGCAGGAATTTCAGGGAATGTCTGCCAAAGGAACCCTCAGTGCTGTGTGTCAGGCAGCAGAATGGAATTTTGTGTGCAGGGTTGGTGTCACCCATGTCCCTGCTTGGCTCAGGAGCTCCCTTTGAGTTCCACAGCCAGGTGGGACCCCTCCTGGTCCCTCCTCAGGCTTCAGGAGGATTTATTCTAGGTATGGGATAACATGAGCCTGCTCTGAGATGGATCATAGATTACAGAGCACTTGAGGGATGTGTGGGTGGGCAGAAGAGACATTGTGTGCTGGGTTTGAACATCAGCACCGCTCTGGTTGGTGTAGGAGATATGTGGCAGCGTTGTCCATGACACAGAGATCAGGTTTGAACATCAGCACTGCTCTGGTTGGTGTAGGAGATGTGTTGTAGCTTTGCCTGTAGCAGATAAGGGTACAGCAGATGCTGATGGTGGTGGTGGTGGTACAGCAGATGATGATGCCGATGGTGGTGGTGGTGGTACAGCAGATGACGTTTGAGCATCAGCACCTCACTGGTTGGTGTAGGAGACATGTGCCAACTTTGATCATGGTACAGACTGAGCATTTGGCTCGAGAAATGAGAGGTCTTCGGGGTTGGGGCAGGATTTTGTAGCCTGTGTCAATAATTTTATGTTGAGGGTCCAAGTGGAATGGCCTGATCTCTCTCTGTCCATTTTTATGTGCACCCTGGTTGATGGACTTTCTTTTTATTGTTAATTTATTGTTCATGCTTCCATTTGCTCTCTGAGGGCAGAGACAGCAGCAGGTGAAAAGCCACTGAGTGGATGGAGGAGAAAACTCCCTGCCTGGGGCTGGCTGGGCTGGGCAGGGTGTGGAAGGAAGGTCACTTTTCTACCCCACTGTGGATGGTTCTTTGGATGTGTGGGTGCTGGTGGGACTGTGACCCACAGACAGCACAGACCAGGAGAGGGTTTTGTGTTCCACATCTGTTCCAATCTCTGTTGAATTCCCAAGTGTTGCTTTCTGGTTGGCTTTGGGTTTTGCTGGGAGTCTTGTCCTCCCCCAGACAGCTGACACAGCTCCAGCAGATGCTGCAGAGCCTCTTCCAAATACCTTCATCTGGGAAGAGAATGCCTTCTCCCTTTCCTTCTTCTCCGAGGCCTTAAGGGAATTTGGGAAGTGCTAGAAGGAGAACCACAGAATACCTGGGATATTTGCAGTCTCAAGTGTGCTTGGAGACAAATAAAAAGCATCTGTTTGGCATTTAAAGAGGCAACACTTGTGTCCTCTTGGCCAAAGTTCATCATTGGAGTTCTCTCCTGTGGTCCCAGTTTGCAGGAGTGTTACAATGTGGTTGTCAGGCTGGATTCTCCCATTCTTTTGGTCTGCCAGGTTTAGCTCAGCAGTTCCCAAAGTCCAGCTGTGAGGCCCAAAGGCCTCAGGAGCTCAGGGGACTGTGAGTGTTGCAGCTCAAAACGCTGCTTTTATCATTCTGCTGGTGATTTAAAGTAGTGGCTTTGCTCCTGGCCAGAAACAAACTGCTTTGGGTGTTGAATAGCAGCTTCTTATCTGCAGATTCACAGATGGGCTTGTGGATGCCCCACTTGTGCTGGGTGGCACTGAATAGGAAGTTTTGTAAATGATTCTTGGCAGGAGCGCTCATTACATTTCTATTGAGATTTATCTCCACAGCTGGAGGGACTCCTGTGCTCTCTGTCCCACGGGTAGGGGACTTTGCCCACCCCACATCTCCGCGTGCTTCCCCAGAGACATGGGGAACAGAAAAGAGCAGCAGAACCTGTGCCAGG
>JAOXXN010000137.1:23018576-23031583 GCA_026770055.1 Myrmophylax atrothorax
GAGCTCTGCACAAGCATTTGAGCAGCAACTGCTCATGTGCATACACAGAATTATTTGGTGCTGAAACAGGAACATAAAATCTGCTGGGGAGGGGATAAAACTGTGGTTCAGTTTCTTGGTCAGACAGGAACTTTGCTAAGCACAATTCCAAGGTTCAGAGAAAAAAAAGAGAAAAAAAACCCAGCAAGGATTTTCAATTTCTATATTTGATTATCTTGTGGCACAGGATAAGCTGGTCTGCATATTTTTCAAGAAGAAAAACTCTGTACCTAATTCCCTGTAGGGACCCCTCAATGTTGAGACCTGGGACAAGCCTGGAACTCCCATATTTTTGGTTCCACATGCTCTGTATTTGTAGGCAGGGCAGATGAGGGAATTAGAGCATCGCTGGGGGGAATGATATAATCATTTGAATAGCACAAAACCACAGGGCACAAACTTGGGCATTTTCTAAATATAACAATGGGTTCCATAACTCTGAACACTTGAGACAACTTCAGCAGTAACAATCTAGTAACTTCTTAAATTCCTATCACAGTTTGGTAGAAATTAAATTTTTTTTAAATGTTGCTGCAATCTTAACATTGTGAACAAACATTAGTTTTGTTTTTGTTGGTTTTTTTTTCATTCCAATCAGCTGCTTCTGGTTCCTTTTATTCTTCAGTGCCAGATTCCAGCACTTGTGAAATCAAAATTGCTTAGCAGGAGGAAGCTCTGAGAGTTACAATATTAGGTTATCAAGGTAAGTAGTTTCAGAATATTAAATGTACTGAGGGACTACAAATCTAAAGGGCAGGTTTGGGGGATGGATATGTCTCTATTCTTGTCTAAATACCTGCAGTGACTTTGCTCTTTAAGTAGAAACTGTTCATCTCAAGTTGCATAGCTCTAAATTCTGCTTTATTTTTCAAAATTTACTTAAGCACCTCGTGGGAATTTCAAATCCAAGTAGGTTCAATTAAGAAGCAGAAAGTTGAAATAGCTAAATAGGTTCCAATCACTCTGAGAGGTCTTAAAGGGTTTTCGTGGGTTGACCAATGTTTCACTAAGGAACTATTTTTAAAATTTTATTTATTTATTTTTAATTGTGATTTTTGGTTTTTTGTTGTTGCAAGGTGAGTAAATGATGTTGGACTCTGGAGGAGTCTCAGTGCTGTGGGAACACAAAATCCTTCCCAGCTGCCAATGGAGCATCAGTTGTCAGTGTGGCTTTGGTGTTGTCTGGGAGCTCTTGAGCTCATTCTTGTCTTCACGGATTTTTTTTTCTTCATCTAAAATAAGAACAGAAATCACTTTTTTTTTTAATATGTAGAGAAGATTTTAAAGATTTCTTTTTTCCATTTATTAAAGTTTTCCAAAGTGGCACAGTAAGATTTCTGAATGCTAAAAGCAAACCAAACTTGTAAGCTGGTTTTTTTACAAAAACCCCCCAAATGAAATGATGATCTCTAAGCTTATAGACTTTGAAATGATACATGAAAAATGGCAAGTCCATTTTGTGTTTGAAACCTGTATTTGGAGCCTTTCTCTCTGGAACTGCTGATTTTTCACCAGTCCATGGCAGAGCTGGGCTGCCTTGTGTGCTAAATAACTTTATTCTCAAGGATATTTATTTCAGTGGTAGGGTTTTTAATAAGGTGCAATTAAAAGTCAATCACCAATATTCTGCTGACTTTCAGAAATGTCAGCAAATATAAATATCTGGCTTATTTTTCTTGGTTAACATGTAGAACATCTTCAGTGCAATGGAGACTTTGACTTGCCAGCTGCAGAATCAATAAATATGTTTTTCATGAGCCTCAGAGCTGTGCAACAAACCAGCAAAAAGTTTGCTATTAAACACTTTATTTTCGGAGCTCCCACAGCCCAAGCTGTTGATGTTTATGGAGGTTTTTCCACCTGATACTCTGTTTCTGTTTCCATAAAAATGGGTGTACTGGGGAAGGCAGAGATGATTTGTGTGTGTGTTGAATCACTTTGAGCAGCACCGAGGAAAGGGTGAAAATAATGAGAGATAATCGTGGGTAATACATCAGTTATTTCTCTTATCTTGGCCACTTCTCTGCCATGATAAAAGCCCTTTCTGAGAGAAGGGACTTGAACAGGTATGTCCCCTGACAGCTGTTGATCTGTCTGTGCTGATTTACTGATTTACAGTTTATTCAGATCTGCTTCTCCAGTCAACTGACTGGAAAAAATTCTTTTGTGCTCTTAACACATTCAGATGTTTTTATTTAAAAAACTAAAGTTCTTGTGTTGAAAATTTAAGAAGAAATTACAGCCTGTCAACCCCCCTGCCTCTAAATTGAAGTTTGACTTCATTGTTTTCTTGACCTAAATTCCATCATTTCAAATTCTTGAAAAGGAATATTAAAATGATCTCTAAGTCTGCAGGGTTTTTTCCCCCCCCACCTCCAGATTTCTGGCAGATTTTGTGTACTCATTTTTTATCTTAATATTTGTAACATTGCAGTGTTTGTGGGTTGCTGTTTCACAGTCATTTTCAGGGTGGATTTCTGTTGTGCTTCTCAGTTTTAAAAGGCAATTAGTAATTTACTGTTAACAAGGCAAAATTTACCCTTAGAAACGTGCCTGGCTCTTTTATTTGGATAAAGATGCTGCTGTGTGGGAATTCTCAGGGGACTCGGAAGTGCTGAGATGGAGTCATTGGTGTTGCATTGTCTGTGAGGGCTTAAATATGTTCCCCAGGAATCATCATTTCTGTATACCTGGAAATTTGTCTAATGAAAGGAGTCAGAATAGATGAGAGGCATCAAAATGAGAGGGAGAGTCTGAACTGGGAGGACTCGAAGAGCTTGAGGGAGCTCAGTTGGTTAAAACTTGGTTGTAATAATGCCAAGGTCACGGGTTCAATCCCCTCTGTGGGCCATTGACTTAAGAGTTGGACTCGATGATCCTTGTGGGTCCTTCCAACTCAGAATGGTCTTGGATTCTGTGATTGTTTTCCCTGTGATGGCCTTGGAGTGATCCTTTGTGTGCATGGTTGGGCTGTGCTGGAAACCAACTCCACACTGAGGTGTTAATCCTTAAATTTTCCTAAGAACTTTATTTTTGATGCTAATTTGAATAAAGCTGCAGCTGACTAAAAATCCTCCAAAATTCCTCCTGCCAAATGAACCTCAGAGCCACATTGGCAGCCTGTGGGTCTCCCTTCAGTGACCTTAAAGCCATTTAAAACATTTTACCCCTCCAGACTGTGGTGTTCCCTGCCCTGGGGGTGGAAGGCACCTCCACTGAGCACAATAGGATTGTCCCACGTGTTATCCCTTTTATTTTCCTGCCACAAAAAACAACAGGCAAGCCTTAAATTCTGCTCAACTGCAGTGGAAAAGCTCAGCAAGCATCGTTTTTATTCTGGCTACTTTCCATGCAGAACTTCCAGGATGGGAAACAAAGCAAAGGGCCACCTTGTGGGAATGCAGAATCCAAGGGCTGCCTTTGGATCTGCTGCGGTGAGTGAAGTCCAAACGCACCTCAATTCCTTCTGGTTGCCTTCTCTGGAATGCTGGGTGTGAACTGGCACACACAGGCAGGTTGTGCTGCTCAGTGGGACCCTGTGAGGGCAGCAGAGCTGCAGGAGATGGTCCAGTGATGCTACATGGGATTCTTTTTGATCTCGGAGGTCTTTTCCAACCCAATCTATTCTATGATTCATAATTTTTCTCTTCTTTGTGCTGTTAGGATCAAAGTGAGAGGCATAATGTTGGAGAGAATCATGGAGTGGGTTGGGTTGGAAGGGACCTTGAAGCTCATCCAGTTCCAAGGGACACCTTCCACTATCCCAGGTTGCTCCAAGCCCCATCCAACCTGGCCTTGGACACTTCCAGGGATGGGGAAGATAACACAAGGGCTCTCAGAGTGGACCAACACTAGCCAAGAATAAGAGGGAGAGGAAGGCAAAGTGAGCTTTAAGAGTATTTTGTTTTCAAGAAATGCAGTTTGTTTCAAGATAACTTCGGTGTGCATTTGAACTGAAATCCCTCTGTTGTGCTTTTGTGCCGTGGGAAGGTGTGATTGTCCTTTCCCAGCCATCTGCTGGTTTGGAACCCCAGAGTTTGGCAGAACTGTTGCCCTGGTTTCCATTGCTCTGCCTGGGAATTCAGGGGGACAAAGCAGAGGGAACAAAACTGGGGAAGAGGAATCCCTAGAAAATAATTAGTGATTAAAGATGGCAAATCTTAGCCTTGTGTGTAGGAGGTGTTCTCAGGCACAGACATGAGTCTGCTCCTCTCTGCAGAGCCCAGCAGAGGCTGCTCAGATGTCCCCTCTCCTTGGCACTGCCACTCCCAGGATGGCAGCACTGAGCAGGGACTTTACCCAGAGTGAGAGGTTTTGCCCAGACAGGACACAGAGCTGCAGTTTGAAGCTCATGCTTATCTTAAAAAGAAACAAAAATAAATTGAAACCGTGAGTGTTCTCTAGCCCTGCATTCCTGAGCTGCAGCTGAATTTAGACACACAGTAGAGACTTTCTTCCTACATCTCACCAGAAGTTGATTTTTCACCATCTTATCTTTGAAAGTCTAAAGAAACAGGACTTAGAATATTTTCCTTTTGTTGTTGTAATCTTTTTAGGAAGATAAAAGTATTTCTTTCTGACATGGAGGACAACATGAGGGATTTCAGATGTCCTTTTTAACTCTGTTTTATCAAAAATATTGCCTGTCTTCCTTATTTTGTTTCCTCATGTACAGCAGAGCTTGCAGATGTCCAAGTCTCTGAGGGAAACAGCAGCATTTGTACGTGAGAGGAGAAAGGTGGATGAGAATTTGTTAAACATTCACTGGTTTATTCTTGACTTTTTTAGGTTTTGGTGGAAACAAACCTTTCTGTGTGGGTTGCTGTCATAACAATCTCTTCTCCAGTGTTCCTAATGTATAATTAGGGACCACACCATGTTCTCAAGCTCTGTTGGGTTGTTGATAACTTAAGGAAGGGTCTCTCCCAATGGCTTTCCCATGTCCTACTTCTGTACAACCTGAGACAATTCCTCCCTTCATCCACAGCAATTACAGCCATTGGAGATGAAAATATCTGATTTAGGTTGTGCTGAGCTTCTATTTTAAGTGAGATCCGAAAGGAGAGGAATTACAGTAGATATAATACTAAGAGTCTTGATTCCAAGCCTTTTCCTTCCTCCCTTTGGATTCTTTGGAGTGTGTGAGGTTGGATTTGTGTCTCTGTGCCCAGGGGTGATGGAGAGGGGATGTCCAGAGGGGGTTTATGTCACCCCCTGCTGTGCCCACCCTGTGGTCATTTTTCTGCTCTACTAAAACATTTGGAAGTATTTAAAATATTTTTTTTAAAGCAGCTCAAACATCTTCTGGAGTGTATTTGAATTAGCAGAGTACCATGAAGGTTCTCTGACTCACCTGGATGGTGGGAAATGTGTAAGGAAAGCAGTGCTGGAATTGGTGGTGCCCTCTGAAACTGTCCTTAATAATTTCAATTTATGTTAGAACAAAATATGAAGAAGAAGGGGGGAAAAATGATCTCTTTTCCCCTTGTGTATTCTCCATCCCCCAGAACTAAGTGTATGAAAATTTACGTAATAAGAAAGGGAATTTAAATTGAAAGTTAAGTTTTTTCCCTGGTTTCAGGTAGCAGTAAAATGTCCTGCTCGTCACTGTGTCCAGTTGGGTCTGGAATCTCTGATCCCCTCTGGGTTTATCTGTACAGCTCTAACCTGAGAGATAAGGGATGGCTGGGGGTGGTTTGGGCTGTTTCTCTTGGTTATCTCTCTGTGAGTTACACGACAGTCAAATTGATAAGGAAAAGAAAAGGTGTTTTTTAGACAGTGCTTTTTGATAAATCATGAAAAAAATAGCAGGACATTGTTACTGATGGGATGTTCTGTTTTTAAAATGTAACTTGAAATTCAGATGCGTTCTGGCTTCTCTTAGAGCTCTGGAATAAACTGTTTTAATTCTTTATGCTCTAAGACTGGTTAGGAGTATTTCTAAACAGCAGTATTTCAGAAGAAAATCAATCCTTTAATATCAGTTTATGGAGCTCTTTTGGGCTGACAGGTAGCACTTGAAAATGTTGTATGGTTTTTTTCCCAGTTGTCATCTGACAACAGCACAACGAAAATCAGAATTATGCTCAGATTGTAAAGCAACCGAAACTAAATATTATGAAAGATGAAAAAGTGATCAACAGGCAAAACAAACCCTATTTAGTAAAAGCCGTCCAAAATCTGTCAAAAAGAAAAGAACTCCTCCTGTTGCCATTAAGCAAATGTAGGTCGTGGGTTTGGCTCTGGTTTTGTCAAGTGCTGATGCAGTTGGGTTGTTTTTCTGAGAAGAAACAAAGTGACAATTCCACTTGAGTGGGAAGAAACAACAACACGTGTAGGATCTCTCTTTTTATGCAGAATAACATGGTTTGGGGACATGTACCACTGGTGTAGATGGAAAGAGAGGAGGGGAAGCCTCCTAAGTGTGGCAGGAGCTCAGCCAGGCTGAGGAGCTGCGGTGCTTTCCTTGGTGGGTTTATTAAATGCTCTGCCTTGGCTCTTTCCTGCTTCAGAGGGATGTAAAGCACAACAGATTTGCGGTTTCAGTCTTCTAATTGACTCTGATATTTTGCTTCCCTCCGAGCCTTCATTAAAGGGAGATGATTCTGCGTCGATACCTGATGATTTGTTGTAATGCAAATACCATTTAGCACATCTTGTGGAGTGGCTGCAGAATTCCCAGCAGCTCCCTGGCAAATGCCACCTGACTCCGGCACGGAGCGAGGCACTGCCTTCCTCTGCTCTCCTGCAATTTGTCACGCGTCATCCTTGGCTGCAGCTGCCAATTCTCATTGGCCTCACTGGCAGCAGCTGGCACGGTGCCACCTGTGTCTCCGCAACTCTTGGTGGCAGCATCTCCCAAGTTACGGCGCTGAAGGGCGGCCTGAGCTGCTTGGAGATGTGCAGCTGGGAGAGTTCCTGCTGGATCAAGCTCAGAAATAGCACGTGGATTGCCCTGGAATGGGAGAACACAGCTGGATGTCCCAGAGCGGCCAATGGGTCAATGGAGTCGTGGTTGTCTCTACACTGCTTGGAAGGAGTTGTGGTGGAATTAAACCCATCAGAGAAGCCTCCACGTGTGAATCCAATCCCTGAAAGGGTGCAGGGAAGGGAGAGAAGTTCCTTCTCTTGTTGGCTACAGGGCTGAGTAGATCCTTTCCTTTGTGTGTTCTCATTCATTGCAGACTCATGGCTGCAAATTCAAGCTGCTTCTGGACTCTTCCCAAATCTGAGAGACAATTAAGACACAAATTGTGGACAATCCCCACTTTTGAAAGCAGAGTTTGGAATAATTTTTGGTCTGGTGTGAGAGAAGTTCCACTTTCAGAGTTGTTCAGTTAGTTGGGGAGGTTACTTTGAAGCTTTTTTTTTAAAAAAAATTTGGGGGGAAATTGGGGCATTCCTTTGGACTTGCAACCTCTCATTGACTTTGCATCTGCTGTTAGATACAGATATATTGAAATCAGCTTATCCAAACCCACAGCTCTCCTTGTAAGAGCTTCCTGGTCTGCTGGTGGGTGGGATAACCCCACTGAAGGTTCTGGTTTCTCAAAGCTCCCTCATTCAGAATTTTCAAAATAATTCAAAGGATTGATGATTCTCATAATTAATTTTATCTAACATAAGAATATTTGTCTTAGTAATTGAGAGGAGTAGCTCAAGTTTGAGGCATGTTTCAAATAATCCTTATTTATTAATAATTATTATTGCTGTTTACAGCCATTTTATGAATTGACTAATTTTCACTTCAGTCTTTCAATTCTAAGGAGAAGGGATGAATCCAGAAGACCCTGAAAAATTTTTTTGCATATTTTAGAATGAAAACCTTTCTAAATATCCTTATATTTGATATCTCAGGTAAGAAAACAGCAATGCCACCCTCTGGCTGTCGAGTTCCTTGTTCAGCTTTCTCTTCTCCTGAAAGGTGTTTGGAGGACTCTCCTTGGTGTGGCTGTGGAGGGTGGGCAGGCACAGAGTGAGGAGTCAGCGACTCCCGGGAAGGGTTGCAGAAGCTTCTGTAACAGCCAGCCTGTTGTAACTAAGTTTAGATTTGTCAATATGGAAGTTTTCTCCTAATTTGGAGTCCAGTCTCTGACCTGGAACACTGTTCAACAGTGGGGCTCACTTTGATGAGGTGGTAACAACAGGACAGATCTCCAGCCTGGTCTGGTGGTCCAGAGCAACCTGATCTGGTGGAAGGTGCCCCTGCCCATGTCAGGGGACTGGAACGAGGTGACTTTTAAGATCCCTCCCAACCCAAAGCATTCTGTGATTCTATCATTGTACAATGCCAATCTCTGCAGCAACACTTTCTGCAGTGCTTTCTGGCTGTGATGCCCACAGGGCACCCCTTACTCACCCACTTCCATGGCCCCATTTCCATGGTGGCCACCCGAGTTAACTTTCCCCTCATTTCCCGCCTTCAGCTTTGCTCAGAGCTTCTCTTCAAGCTGTTGCCTCGTTTGCTTTTTTGCTTTGCTTTCAGGGAGGTTTTGAGCTCTGCTGCTGAAACCTGGTCCAAGTTCCTGAGACAGCAAATTCGGCGGTGCCCAGGTGGGTCCACCCACGCTGGGTTGTAACAGTCACATCCTACAGTGATCACAGAGATGCACCTGGCAATAAACTGAAGTGTCTCGCTGCTGTTTGGGTAAGGGCAGGACTCGCTATCGCTGGAAATGGTCCTTAATTGGTTATTTGTTTGCCTGTTCACCAAGGCAGCCTCCCAGGGTTTTATCTGTAAACAATGGGTGTTATCTGCACAGAATGTGGGTTTCTCTCCCTCAGAAAAATATCATTAGTTCGTGCTGCAGCAGATTGTGCTTTTGTTTCTTGATGCTTCCAGTTTATCAGCCAAAACAGAGGATTTGCAGGCATCATCTGGTGGATCATGTGAAGACCCAACACAAAGTTACCCCAAAATCACCACGGATCCTTCCCCTGCTGCTAAAAGGAGAGGTAATTAGAAGGAGAGGTAATTCCTTCCTCCTCTTAGGGTATGATGTAAGAAGTTGCTGTCACCTTGAGATCTGTGTCCTGCTGCTCATCCCAAAGTATTCTAATCCCTGTGTTTAGCTCTCCTTTCATATGCATGTATGGAAGAGCTTTGCACAGATGGGTAACAGTTTCTATCCACATTTCTCAGTGTAGTTACATCAGGACGAGTAATTATTTCTATCAGCAAGATTGTGACAGCCACCACATATTATGGAAATTTCCTTCACTGAAACGTTAACATTTCCCCCCCCCCCCCTTTTGTTTGATTCTCACAACAACACAAAGAATAGTTTAGAAATATAATTGCAATCTCTAGAAGAAATATAAGCAGCCTGGCTATGAAGCTGAATCCCATTAGAGCCTTGGGAATAGAGACACTTCCAAAGGAAAATGAGCAGAAAGAACATCACAGCTTGAGCAGTTGTCATTTGTCAGGAGAGGGGAACGTGTGCTGAGCCACCACTGAGCCACCACCCAGGGGAGAGGCAGCTTGGCAGGGATGGCTGGAAGCTGCCAGGGCTGGAATATCACGAGGTGGTTCTTAAACAGTGACAATTCCTTCATTATACGTGGGGTGGGGCTCCTGCTGCTTGGCTGTGCCTGTGGAAGACCTTGGAGCTCCAGTGGGGTCAGGGGGTCCAGCTGTGCTGGGGGGGGATCCAGCTGTGCTCAGGGATCCAGCTGTCCTGGGGGTCTGCACTCAAACCTCAGGAACCCTCCACACAACCTTTCCCAAACCCCAGAGTGTGACTGGTCAAACCTCCCTACCCCGGTGCCAGGCAGGAAGCCTTGGCTGCTCCCAAGGAAAGGCAAGGGGGACATGGATACAGCTGGAACGTTTGCAAGGAAATCAAGGTAAAACTCAAGTCATTTAATCTAAGCTTTAATTCACAACACAAATCTTTTAATGCCCATCCTGTCTCACTGAGCACAGTTACATCCATACACTGTCACATCCTTTTTGGCTTTTCATGGATGCAGGAACATGTGATGATTGCTTGCAGAAATTATTACTAATATTTCATATTTCAATGTCTAGTTATAGGTTATTCTGGATTTTTTTTATCACTTGAACCTCATAAAAACCTTGTGAGAATCCTGATTAGTGTTTCACCGGATGGAGGCACACACAAGTTCAGTTTTGAGCCCTGTTCTTCACATGTGGTTTGTAAACCTACAACTTTCGTGTTGACTGACCCTCAGAATTCATGGCAGCATCCCTTTCACCTCTTCAGTGCGAAATCTAAAAGTTATAGAAGGGTTAGATAAATGTAATCCTGCAGCAGTATGGGATAGAAAAATGTGTGTGTTCATATTCTTGTACTCCTGCAGTACAGAAATATTGGTCCAAGACACCCCAGAAATAAGTGTAGATCACCTTAAATGCAATTGAGAGCCTTACACTTAAAAGCAAAGCATATTTTAGATTGGAAAAGAGAAATGTAACCCTCTGACACTTGAAACTGGGATAATTATCTTTTATTAGTATATAATTGTAGTGCATGAGCACAGAGATATTACCTGGAACTAATTACTGGTTAAAACCAGGTGTGATTTGTGGAATGCTTTTATATCTGCAAATTTAAAATAATTGGCTCATCTATGAAAATATACATTTGCTTATGGAGTGTAATAGAACTGAAATGTTTAATTCTGAATTTTAGGAAGTACTAGTTAAACATTATTTAAACATTATTGGATGTTTTCTTGCCAAATCCTGAGTGCATCATCAAATCCTTACTGTGGAACAGGCTGTGCTGAAAGGGTGGTCTCTGCATTTGTGTCCAGTTAAGGAATCACAAGTAGGTTTCTAAATGAATAAATTCCTTACTGGTTTTGATCCTCCTGGGGTTATTTAGGCAGTGAGATACAGATGATGAGCAGCATTTCTACTGCATTTCATGTTCCTACTACTCTCTTTAAGAAGTCTCTAATGCCAGAATGGAAGGGCTGGATTTTTTCCCCCCAGACACAGAGGGGGATTTTTCAACCCTGGTAAGTGATGGAGAACTTCACAGAGAAGAACAATTTACATGCTGCTGTCCCAACCAATCCAGCTGCTGCTGGTTCTGCTGGAACTGGTGCATCCTTCCTGCTATTGTGATGGCTGTGGGGACGTTCTGCAAGTGGGAAAGGTGGAAAACTTTCTGGGAGAGGTGGAGAGGTCTCACAGCAGCCCGTGGAGTTGTGGGTCACGATGTGGGAGTTTGGAAGAGATGGTATTACAGGGTGAGGACGTGCATGTTGTGTATGATAATCATACATGTGTGATGAACACAGATTCAGGATTTTTAGGGCAAGTAATTTTGTGATTAGAATGGCTGCAGGACTGAAAAAGGGATGAGCTTTTGGGCTTCCTGGTTTTTGAGCTAAGATTTGTTCTTTCCACCAACGTAATTTTTTTCTAAAACCACAATGTGTGTTCAAAAGTGGTTTCAATGCTTTCCCTTCCAGCACTTTTTATTCCAGCAGCTCCTGACAGCCCAATAAACTGGGAGCACGGGGAAATTTAAGCAGAAAGGACTGCTGAGTCAATAACAGGTAGAATTTTAACAACTGATTGAATATAAAACCCTCAGTTATGGGTATGTCACAGGCAGAACTTGAAGTGTCTCACATCACACAGTTTGTATTTAAGGACCTGGCAGGTCCATGATGCTGCTGTTCAAAAAGAGAAAACTCTCACTGTGCAGAAGTGGAAAATACCTGCTCTTGTGCTGAGGGAGCTGCCAGGGGACTGCCTGGGAAAAACAGCTCTGAGCTTGGAATCAAGGAAGTTGTGCTGACATAAGGTGGAGGAAAACAGTGGTGAGTTCAGCCTCAGAAATGGCACAGAAAATCGTAGGGCTGGGGGAGAGGTGGGTTTCCAGGTGAGCATTTAATATTTCATACCCTGCCTTTTAGCACTGGTGTCACCACTAATCAAAGTGTCCTGGAAGTTGTGCTGGAGAATTCTGCTTGTGTCTGCTTTCTTAGTGTAACCTATTGAACATTTAATCATTTCTTGTAAAACTGCTTAGCTTTGACAGCTGCTCTTCCACCAGAACGAGCTTCAGCTGCTGAGGGCTGAGAGGTTCAGACCTGTCAAAAAGCAGTGATAGAGACTTGAATCTCTTTTGGGGAAGGAATTGAATACAGATATTCTCATGCCTCTGACTGACCTCACTACTGAGCAGTCAAATAAATGGAAGTGATATTTGCTTCCCTAGCTTCTTTATTTTTTTTTTAGGATGTTATGAAGTCTTTTTCCTTGATGCATAAAGTGGTTTATAATTTTTTTTAATCCTGTGTCCTTTCATAAATTTATCCAAGTGGCACCAAAAATTCAGTATATTTAAAATCCAGCCCTTTGAAATATGAGTATAATTAAAAGTCAATTTTCAAATTAAGGCAACCTCTTTTCAAAACACTTACCCTGGGACAAGTGTCAGGAAAAATTAAGCTTTGCAGACAAAGTGTGCTGAGATGCACAGTCACTTTGGGAAACACTTTTCCTTGGTAGCACAGAAAATGCAGACACAGAGATAGCAGTTGATTGCTTTTCACTGGGGAATGAAGTTTAGCTTTTTAAATTCTTTGGTACTTGCTGGTTTCATTAAAGGTTTTTAGTGAGCAAGTGCAGCAAACAGTGCTTTGATTCGCAGTGAAGTGAGAGTTATTAAAACAGTTGTCCTGAAGGGTTTGTGAAACACAAAAGATGTAAATAATTGAGGGTTTATATACATTAGGAGTAGTAAGTGTAGGAGAACATTCTGTCTTAATAATGGGCTTAACAAGGGAAGGCAATAAATCATTTCTAATTACTGGTCTTGGCAATTCAGTTTCCTCATTCCAATCTTTCCAATTGAACCCTAAGCTGAGAATTCTTTGGGAACCAGATTGCTTTTCTTCTCCTTCCCTTCTGGGGGATGTGGCAGTGCACAAAGCCACGTGTGTGGCCACCAAACCACTTCCCTGCCTTTGGGAGCCACAGC
>JAOXXN010000137.1:23042993-23061012 GCA_026770055.1 Myrmophylax atrothorax
AGTAAAGCTCGGCCCCACCTTAGACGAGAAACCTCAATGAAAAATGAGATGTCCCCATGTCACTGCCATTGGTATGATCTGTGCTGCCTCCTCCATGAGAACCTCATATCAGAACTACTGAAATCATTCTCTTAGCTTAAAAATAAGTATATTTTTCAAAAGTAATATCGAAAAAATTGAGGAACAATTATATACAGTGACACATTAAATGTTGCTTTGTTTCTCTGCACACCAGATTTCATTTAAAATTTGGGATTCCAGGGGCTGGGGTCTGCTGGGGCACCACAGTGGGCACCAACAGAGCCCTGGCAGTCCTGCAGCTCCCTGGGAATGTGTGCCCAGGGCTGTGCCTGGCTCGGTAACCACTCGGGACCTCCAAAAGAGTCTTTCCCTGAGGTGAAAGCAGGAACGAGTCAGCCTTTTACACTGAGCCCAGGAGGAGAAGGGATCCAGTTTGGGTTTAGCTGAAATCCCTCATCATCTGCTGCCTCCAGCCTTAAATGAGCTTCTCGGGAAGATATTCATCTCTGTGTCTAGAAGATTCCTGCTGGACACCCTTTGGACATCTTGTGCTGATCCAGAACCAGTTTAATTTATTCAATTAATTATTTGCTTGCATGACACAGGGGGAAAATGTTTTAAGATTGGATGTAGTGTTTTTGTCTGCTTTGCCTGCTCTGATGTTACTGAATTATTATATTTTACCCTGCTTTGCCCAGCATCTATGAAGGATTCTTTTTTATCATGATAAAATTATATAGGGCAGGGCATGGCATGTCATGCAGATTGTGAGCAAGACTGTGAAACATGGAAAAGCCATCCTAGTTTCCATGTGTTACTATTAATATTGGTGTCAGAACAAGCCTTGGAATAAAGGGCTCAGCTGAGGAGAGCAAACCCAGTGAAGCTTTCAGGGCTGACACTCAGAGCAGCCCTGGCAAAGTCAAGCAAGGAGACTCTGCAGTGGCATTTCACTGAATAACTAACATTTTATTGACTCATGTTCCACATGAGGGAGCATTAAGCAGTCCCCCACACCCTAATTCCCTTCTCAATGGCAGCAGGAATGACCTGCAATTCCCATCAAATTATCTTTCCTTGTGTCTTTTAGATTTGATGTTGCTTTTTGATGTTACCACTTTTTTTCCCCTTCTTCAAGCATATCTTTGGAGTTAAGCATTTTATTTAGGAAAGTTCAGAAAAGTTCTTTTAATGTGTTTTGAGAGACACAACTTTTCACAAGGTTTGCCTTTATTTCACTCCTTGGAAATGCATATTTTCTATAGAACACTCCTTATTGATTATAAAAAGAGCCTTACCTTTTCACAGGCATTTTTTTTACCACAGAACAGACACTGGAAAGTCTTGATTCAATTCCCCAAACCACAAATGAGCTGAAAGATGACAATGTGCTGGGTCATTTCACTGCACCAGCACTTGGAAAAGAAAACTGCTGATGGAAGGGCTCAAAACTTGTTCCTTAAGAGAGTGGTTTTCAGGTTCTTTTATGATTCTCATGCCACAGTGGCATAACATTTCTCCAGACTGGTGCTAAAGTGCACACAGGTCAGTGCAGACCTGGGGTATGCTTTTAAGTTTAGGTTGGTCTCAAGGAAAATGCAGGGAAAATGCAGGGAAAATAAGGATAAAATGTTTGTGTCCTGAGCAAGTGGTGGTTTGTGCAACCAGTTGTACGTGGTCTGATAATATATCTGCTCTGCTGATCCCTATGGACACACAGCAGGAAAATGGGCCAGGCTGGGGTTTAGACCTGTGGATCATTCCTTGTGCCTAACTGGGGGAAGGACACAATCTCAGGAGCTCTCTGGAGGTGCAGACTCTCTCACTGGTGCTTTTTTCCCCCCAGAAACACGTGTTGAGAGGACTTTCCTCAGAAGGCAACACTGGTGCCAGATGTGCCCCCTGGTGCCAGATGTGCCGGGGTACAACCCTGTCCTCAGCCATCCAGACTCATGGCCAGTTACAGCTGCTCTGGGGAGCTCCATCTCGCTGCATTTACTCCTCCTTAACTATTTTCTAAAGCAGTCATCTGAACATTTGCAGGATGAAACTTGGTAAGTTTGGTCTAGCGAAATAAAAGTTCTTAATTATGATGTTGACAGAAAATAAGGAGAATGTGCCTTTTCTTCTCCCTAGCACTGATTGTTTTCTCACCTGTCAGAATTCTTACAGAATGGCTCAAACCTTGGGATTGTAAGAATAAGTGACAGAGCCACATTTCACCTCCCAAATATCCCAAGAAATGAGCTGCGAGGGAGTGCTTATGTCCTGATATGATGAGAGAAAATATGGCCCTAAAAAAGTTTTTCTATTCCTCTTCCTCGCTTGTAGTTCATAATAATTTCCTTTTGGGACATTCTGTTGTCTGTTAATGACATTTTCCCTGTAGTCTTTGTAGTTTCATTTAAAGGAGTGATTTAGAAAACAAGGGCAAGATGGTCTGGTGAATAATTGTGAAAACATGTGATAGGTGTTGAAAAAGTCTCAGTTCCTTAGGCAGGACAGCCAATATTTTGCCCTTAAAAAAAAGTTGCTGGTGGATGTATTTGAATTTGAAAAGACCAACATTTGCATATGCAAATCACATCCCTGTGTTTGCACAGTGCAGTTGGATGAGCAGTTGAGTGTTCTCTGTGCAACAATTGTCATTTCTGTGTAAAATGACCCCTTTTCACCCCTTTTTTAATGTCAGTTTTAGGAAGCTGTGCCTGACTGTGGTTACTTTCTGCTTTGAAGGTAAAAGAGACAAGTGTTCTCAGCTGAGCATTTGCAGAGTTAGATGGACATTAGAAACTCTCAGATCTCCCAAGAGCAGAGCACTGTTTTTATTGAAAGCCACAGCTCACAATGCAGCTCTTCAGCTTCAGACTTTTCATTGAAGGTAAAATTGCAAAATCCATATTTTTATCATTGTTGGGCAATAAGACTATTGAAAAAATATAAACCTGGGGTTGCAAACAGTTAGAACAAAACTTCCAAGGGCTCAGCATTTAATGGGAAGTGCAAAATCTACTAGGACAGTGTGAAAAAACATGTTTTGAATAAATTATGCTTTGTGTGATCCTCTCTGCCTGCTCCTGGTGGCTCTTTCCCACCTCTGCCTGGGGACAGAAGTGACCCAGTTCTGGGGTCAGAATTTGTGCATGATAATTTGGACCCAAAGACTGGTTTCTTTTGGTTTTCTTAGAAGTTTAGCTTGGATTTTTTGTGGTTGTATCCTTGAGATATAGATAGATAAATCCCAACTGCCCCTTTGGTGAAGGATAATGAAGAGAGTGACACCACTGTCCCTGACCTGTGACAATTCCCACATCTCCCCTGATTCAGATTTTGGCCAAAATCCATAACTAGGCTGGGCTGGGGTGGGTTCCTCAGGAAGAGCCTGGCAGGCAGAACAGCCAGGCAGCAGCACAGAGGGCACTGAGGGACATTTCTGCCCTTCCTTCAGGGTTCAAACCCCCTCGTTCCTCGGGGGACTGGGTGGTCTCCCCTCTGGGTCACAGCTCTGCTCAGCCCCTCTGGGGGACAAGATTAACTCCCTCCAGAAAGCTGTAGGTCACTCTTGGAGGGAGAGATGTTAGATGAGAGAGAACAACTGAGTTTTTAATCTCCTTTGGGGTTTGTGCCAGAAAGAAGTACAGAAAGAAAAGAAAAAGCCTAATTACTTGCTTAATATTTGAGCAATCACTGGGGGTGATTTGGTTCTGGAGCTTTCACCAGGACTGTGCCATCATTAGGGGAAGTCATTAAACAGTCATGGGAGCTTTTCTCTCCCTCTCTTGGGTTCAGGCATTATCCACCACGGGAGAAAATTCTTTCCTGCCTTTGGAAATGAGAGTGATCAGGCAAAGGATCCCCAAAAGCAGCAATTACCAACTCCCTGAACATCATGGCTCAGGGGCAGCAGAAAGAACCTCTGTTTGTCTGAGCTGGGGCTGCTGAGGAGGCACCAGAGTGGAAATGTGGGGCTGGTTAGTTGGTGCTGTCCTTGTGAGGGGTGATGGCAGTTTGTACCTGTGAATATTTACAGAGTCTCATAGAATAATTCAGGTTGGAAAAGACCTCCAAGGTCATCCAGTCCATCCTGTGACTGACCACCACCTTGTCAACTTAGACCATGGCACCAATTGCCACAAATACTCATACAATATGTTATTATGGGATGTTTTCCCTCAAACACAGACATCTGTCCTGGGAAGGACGTATTAGCAGGCATTTTGAGCTCCTGACAGAACTGGAACATCACACAAAGCATTTTGAGATCTCCCTTAACCAAACAGCGTGGGATGACTGTGCAACTAACCCTAACCCATTCCCAACCAGGCTGAGTGACCCTTTTGGGGCAGATTATTGGCCAAATAATGGAACAAAATTCTGGGCTGAATCAGTATGATCCTGACTATACTTGTCTGAAAATAAAATGCATTAAATCTTTGTGGATGGAGCTCCCAGGCCAAGGCCATTTGTTTATTGCTGGCTAATTAACTACAGCCAAATGTATCCACTCATGGTGCCTTTTCTCTGTGTGCTTTATTAACCTTTCTGTGCCCTCGTTTTCATTTCTCCATTTAACCACTCAATAATAGTGTCTGGAGAGGCCAATGCTGGGACAGAGGAAGCAGCACTTTAACTGGAAGTGGAGAGGACAGGAGGGTGGGAAACAAGCTGGAAGCCTCCTTGGCCTGGGTTTTACTGCCAGTCAAAGCTCCAGGAGATCTCCTGGAGTGGCTCCAGTCCCACCTGCTCTGATGGTCCTTCCTGTTGCACTCCCCTCTGGTATCTGCTGACCCTCTGTGTTTCTGGCTCCATTTAAACATTTTCTACATCTCATTTTCATCATTTTATGAAGAGGAGAAGTTTTGTGCCATACCTGTAGCTGGGAGTGTCCAAGAGGAGGTAAGACCCATTTGTATCAGGAAGGCTGTGGGTGCAGTGGAAGGTCCAGAAAACCTCCTGCTTTCATGATTCAGTCATTCCCCCTCCTTTGGTGGGAACTGACTCCTGTAGGCACTTGTCAATCATCTCCTAAGCCAAGGCTCCAGAGAGAGGACTGGGGATTAAGTTAAGCTTTAGCCAAGGATCCCTGATGAGTTTTAGGGTTTACTTTTTTTCCTCCCTCAAATGTGGAAAGGAAGAGAGAAAGCAGAGACCGTTATTTTCCCTTTGTATGTAGCTACTGTCTGAATGAATTATTTTATATTGCTCTTTTGTTTCTCTAAAATTTTAATTCCATTTGTAACCATGGATAATTATGCTACAATGAAGTACAAATACAGAGGGTTAATGGGGGAAAAGTGCACATCTTTTTGGGTATATACATTCCTAGTGTGAGTTGTTAGTAAGTTGTGCAACTTGTTAGTAATTTGAATTAAAAAATCCGTAAGTGTTTAAATTAAAGTGTTACCCCTTTAGACAAGCAGCCTATTTTTAATCAGTACTTTTCTTTTGACAAGAGGAAGGTGTTAATCAGTGGGTTTGATACACTTATTTATTCCTGGATTTATATCTGACCTGGAGCTTCAGGCTGGTCCCACAGAGCTCCTTCTGTTCCTGGTGGAACTTGCTGACTTCAGTGGAAGCTCCACACCAGGTGTTGGATTTCCTCACTTAGGAACTTCTTCTGGGAGTTTACACATTTTCCTTTTAGAGAAAGTAATCAATTAAACAAACAAGGCAGATGCACTGGGAAAATTGAGTAACTGGTTAGTTCAGTGAACAGGGGCTGAGAAGAACATCCCAAGCCCCAGTTCACAGGGGGGTTGCACAGGAAGAAGATCAACAGCCCATGTTGTTCCTTAGACAGACTTGTGCATCTCCATCATGTCTTGTTCATCACAGAATTTTTCCTTCACTCAGGAGACAAAATGTCATTTGTGTCCCAGAAAGGCATCACTTCAATATTTTCATAATTTTTATAAGGAGGAAATGTTTTATCTCTGCTTGAATGACCAAGTTAAGTAAGACAATGTTGCTTTGGCAGGGTTTGTGTTGCCCCTAAAATACTGTTAATTCCCTGCCCACTTCTATTCAAATTTGAATTTCCTTCCTATAGAGGGACTTGGACAACAGGAAAAGGGAAATCTTTTCTTCACAGGGAACTCAAAGAGAAACTTTTTTAATCACATTGATGCTGGAGTGGATGACAATGTAAGAGACAAGGATGAAAGAACAAGAGCAAACACTTTACCTTGAAACAACAACACCTAAACATGTGATTGAAGTGCCCATGAATTGCCATCATTAGTATATTGCTGACACAACACTGATCCCAAAATTCCTTTAAAAATCTTGCAGCATTTGAGTGATTGTGGTGCTAAGAATAGGATGATGCTGCAATTTTATTGTCAGGGTTGTTCTTGGGCTTGACATTGTCTTTACCAATCTGTTAATGAAAATAATGCTTATGCAAGGTGTTGTTATGAATTCCTGGTTCTGAGCCAGGGACGGTGGCAATGATATTCTGGAGCTGGGCATGTTACAGGATGGTCCTGTTTAGTTTCTTTTCTAAGGCAGCACTGGAGAGAGAAAGATTTGGGTAGTGGAGTGTTATTTAAAAAACACCAAACAGCTGTTGTGGAGCAAGTAGTGAATCTGCTCCAATTGCCTTTCAGAGCTGAAACATATCAGCACAAAAAGAAGTGGGGGGGGGAAAAAGGTAGGAAGTTGAATGTTTGATTTAATTTCATTGAATTTTTTGAACTGGAGGTCCCTTTTAAATGTATTTAAAGGATAAGCAGGTCTTGGTCTTTGCAGCTATGCCTGTGCTTGTGAAATCTTGGGAGGAAAGCAAATAGGTGGTTGCTGAATTCCTGGGCTGTGTTAGTGCTGGGGTGTTGTTTTGCTCAATGTAACTGCATATGAGCATTATTTCCTCATCCTCATCAGCTTGCTCCATCCCTAGGAGTGCCCAGGACCAGGTTGGATGGGACTTGGAGCAACCTGGGCTGGTGGGAGGTGTCCCTGCCCATGGCAAGGGAGTGGAACAAGATGATTTTTAAGGTCCCTTCTAGCCCCAACCATTCCATGGTTATATTTTTTTTCTGAATCCCAAGTTTAGTCCATTATAACAGTATTCCCTAGTTCTGCAGGGTCTGGATGGCTTAGAAGAGACAAGTTCTCACGGTGCTGTCCTTGTTCCTGCCAGATGATTCCCCAGGTCTTCCTGTGGGAAAGCACAGCTCTGCTCAGCTGCTCTGCAGCAGGTTGGGAACTGCCAGGCCAGGTTGTTGCCAGTACAAAATAAACCAGCTGCTTCCAGGAAAACTCACCTCTCCTTCTCTATTCTCAGCACATGCAAGCACAGAGGCAAATCCCAGACATTCCCACTGACAGCTGCCATCCCCCTCTCAGCTCCTGGGGCTCTGCTCTGCCACTCCCTGAGCAGCCTCAGGGGCTGCAAGGACAAAGAGATGATGTGGATGCAGCTGAAGAAAGTTTCAGATTCTGTGGCACTTCCACTGGAAAGGACCTTGCTTTGCAAGGAACCTCCTGACTTTGAGTTATCTTTGCAGGGTAAGATCCTGCCAGAGGTGACTGAGGGCAGTGGAACTGGAAACCAGGTTTGTTTGAAAGGGGCACAAGGTCTGCAGTGTCATTTGGCAGAAAGTACCAATACCAGTCTGGGCTCCATCAATATCTGGAGAAAGTGTAAAAGGGGGTAAAAGATCAGGCAGGTGTTTGGCTTCTTAGAAATTCCTCTGGTGCCCATGTGCTGGGAGCTGCCTTCCTTTCTGGTCATGGTATCACCAGACAAAAATATAAATGCACAGGCAGCTCTGGAAAGATAATCAAGGGATTGGCCCTGTTGTGCCCACAGACATCCTTTAATTTGTCAGTGCCACGTATTATATTGGTGGGCTGGATGGGGTTTCCTCCAGCCCCAGGGAGTGGGTTCTCTGGTGTTTCTCACAATGATTGTAACAAATCAGAGACTTTGGTTTATTGTGGTGATGTTCAGCTGTCCTAGAAGGTGATATGATGTTCTCACTGGGCCAATGTCAGGTTCATAATCTCATTTATAATAGGAAACAAATTTTGCTTATGGATTTTCAGAGTTTTATGAGATAAAAACTTCAACAATCGCTGCCTCTGATGTATTTTCATTGACCTGAATCTTGACCTGATGCTCATATGCAGTATTTTTAATGAGAAGGAACTCTTCACAGTTTTAGGAGTAAGAATTGGGCTCACTAGAAAAGCCAAAACTGCATCTTATTTTCAGTGTAATACCAAACTGAAAAGAGCCAAAGACCTGCTGTGACAGATTTAAGAGAATAACAATTAGTTGATATGCTGTGGACTTCACTGGAGTCATTTCTAGTTGCATTAAGCTGTGCAAAGACCCAAATGTTCCAAAGGCATCTGATGATGTTCCAGAGACATCCCATGATATTCCAGAGGCAGAGTGAACAAGAAAAGCACCATTACCAAGTGAGTCCTCAGGAGGACTGGGCTGAAAGCTCTGTTGCTGTTCCTTTGCCACTCTCCCTCCTTCAGCAGAGGCTCCAGACTGCCCTGGGGACAAGGGAAGAATTTGGCTTGGCAGCAGTTTGCTTTTGGACGAGGCAATTTATCAACTGCAGAAGTTCAAATCCAGCACTGGGAGTACAGTTTGGTCACGGTAGAAGTTTGGTCACTGAGTTCTGAGGGAGCAAATCATTACCATAAAGAATTATATACATTTCTGGTAACACTGATAATATTTCCACACGTGGTTTATTGCAACCAACAAACTCTGTTGTTGCCAGTGAAGCTCAGGAGATGCAGCTTATCTTCAGTCCATACTTACCTGTGTGTGCCACAAGGCCTTTCCCTAAGTTTGCTGTGGTGATCTATCTATGTGTAAATAAAAAAGAGGGAATGAAAGGAGAAAAAGCAGTATGAAAGAGTGAGAAGAACACTAGTCCAAGGGAATGAGATGTCTGCTTTCTCTTCCAGGCTCTGCCAGTGTGACCTTGCACAGCCCTTTCTTGTGTTTCAGCATCCACCACTATAAAATGGGAGTAATGAGGCTATAAATGTATCATTTTTATTGAGTGATGGGGTTGCACAGCTCTGGTTTGTGCTTTATTTCTATTTGCTGGGGAAGTCTCACATTTGCCAGTGAAAGGTTTGCAAGTAGCTCCTTCCATTTCGGGGCTCTCCCTCCTCAGTTAATTGTTCTGTGTTTGGTGGGTTCTGTGCAGAGCTGTCATTAATCATTTGGAAACTGCTGCAGCCAAACTAACTAAGCAGGGAAAGCCAAATGGGCAGAGGGGTTGCAGGCTCCAGGTGGAAGCATTTAGGAAGTTTTCTACAACTCACTCATCCTCTCAAACCAACATTCACCCCACGACCTTCCTGCCTCATCCAAGCCCAGGCAGGAAAATTCATCTTTTTCTCTCTTTGAGCAGTTGCAAATCATTAAAAACATTAGTTTTGGCTTAGTCTTACTATATCCAAATTACTACTCTTGTTCACTTATTTCTGTTTAATAATAATCTTGATCTGTTCATTCTGCTCACTGTGAAATTCAATACTAGAAGGTTTCCAGGGCACAAATTCTACAGGTCATTTGCTTTTTGTCTTTGAGGTGACACCTTTGAAGTTGCAAAGAAAAGACAATGAAAAGCCTCAATGCCTCTGAAATTACAGTTGCCGATTCAGAATAAATCTCCTGCTTACAGTGTTGGAGTGAAATTGTTGAGGTTCTGCCCCTGGAGTGTAATTTTTCTGGATATTTCTTTGAAATTCCAACTGAAATTAAAATGGCAAGAAACTGATGGCGTTGGGAGATCTGCAGAAATACAGATTTTTTGATGCTGAGCATGTTGTTTACATGAAGACAAAGTCTGCTGTGCCCACTGTGGTAATTTTTCATGTGTGTATCCCTCCATGAAGTGTCAAAATGTGGTTCAGGATGATTTTGTAATGCAGTAATTAAGAAAAAAATGAGTAGCCTTTTCTCCCCATTGCAAACTTTCTTAGCACACTCATCATCAAAGCACTGCTGATGGTAAATTCAGCTACTTTTGTCTTCCAAAATCACAAAATTATTTTAAAATACATTCAAAACTATTTAACAGGACTTTCACATTAAATAGCTTTAATGGTATTTTTGAGACTTTTCAGTGTCTTTCTCTGAAAATTTTGTTTCATCTTCTCTGGTTCTTCTATTCATTATTAGATACCTGTGGACCTTTAATAGGAATATACTTTATGTCAACCTTCAACCTCTACAGTTTTACTCCATCCTTTGACCATCCAGCCTCACTGCAAAAAGCTGCCCAGCAATTTAGAAAGAAGTCATTCTTTTTTTTCTCTCTGCACACCCCTGTGGAGAAAAACTCATATTTCTTTATGGGAAACAAATAGAGGGATTGTGTTTATGAACCAAAATCGCTCCTGAGCTTCTCTCAGCATATTTTACAACAATGTTATCTCTAATTCAGGAAATTCTTAGCTTTACATTATTCCCTTTCTCCCTCTCATCTATTTTAGTCATTTTTTTAACTAGAAGTCTGTGATTTTCATCATTTAAACCCAGTTTGCCTCAGGCAAAGCTGAGTGTGTTCCCCTGAATGGCCATTTGGTTTTGCTTTTCCAAAGAGTGTCATAATAAGGAAGGTGGGGAGTTTTCAAATATTAAAAGGTGTCTTTGTAAAGGCTCCTACAGCATGAAATTCCATCATTTATTTCAGGTTTTGAGGCTTTTCCATTGATGTGCACAGGCATTGGGCTGCTGGGGGTTGGCAGTGCCAATGCCACCAGCTCTGCACCGGTGGGCAAAGCTGGGAAAGGGGAAACCTCTCTGGGGAAAGTCCAACTTTTAGCAGGTCAGTTGATTCATCTCCCTGTGGCTGAGATGGGGGAGCTTTTTCCAGGTTTATCAGTTTATCTCATGTACTATTGCCCCTGCCATGCCCCTTGTTTGATGTGTTCAGCTCAAGGGCATTAGTTAATCTACAGGTTTTAATGTGGATATTTGCTTTTATGATGGTTTTTTTTTTTACAGATTTTCAGAGTAGTGATTAAAGTGGAATGGAGAGATCAAAAAGGTAAAACTAATAAGCAGTGATCACAGGTACTGTAAAAAAAAAAAAACCCAACAACAAACCCCAAACCAACCACTAATACTTTATTACAGTAGGGCATCAAAAATCCAACAGAGAATGAAGATTTATAGCGCTGAGAACTTCCCAGATAGTTACAGATAATTGTGGCTTCAAAGGAATCAGATGCAGCAGGCAAAGAGAAATGTCATTTCCTCCAAATTGCACAGTTGCAGCTGGTGGGAAGATGAGGAGTTGCCAGGAAGTCTCCTGGCTGAGCAGTCAATGCACTAAATCAATAACTCACAAGATTGAATATATTTACTTCGAGGAAAGCAAAGTTTTCTGCAAAGTGGTTTCATATTATAATTTTTGTCTGCCTGTTTCTTGCTCTCTGTTTTTGTAAGGAAAAGGGGCTCTCACTTTTTAGTCATTATGGCTTTAGTGACACTAAATTTTAATTACCTTGATTACCTTACAATACCTCAGGTGTTTTAAGTGGAAACTCTCATAGAGTTTCACAGCCAGGAGAAAAGCACGAGCCAAAACCATTTCTGGCTGTGGTTTTATGTGGAAAATATTAAGAATTAGTGTAAAAAGCAAAGATGAGACCCCAAAGGAGATTTTTAGTCCTGGATTGTTAAAGCAAGTGAGTCCATTGGGCAACCTGATCTCGTGGAAGGTGTCCCTGCCCAGGGCAGGGCTTTGGAACAGGATGAGCTTCCAACCCAACCCAACCCATTCTGTGATTTTTTTTATCATACCCATCAAAGAGTGAGCAGTATGTGCCATAGTGGTGTGGGACAGGTGTCCTGAGAGCCTGGGGCTTGGGGGTGTCTCTGTGTTATCCATCCAAAATAGATTTTACTATTAAAATATTTTGTTTCTGTTCATCATTTAAATCAAATTGTAAGGCACTTGGACATTGAATAATTTATGTTCTTCAAGAAGATGTTAAGATAGTAAATAGCAGGAAAAATGTTAGATTGTTATGGAGAGCTCTTCTGTGTTTTTGGTAATGCCTCAAACTCCTCATTCTTATCAAATAATTGTTTCCATCTTTGTCTTGATTGTGGGGTTATTTCAGGAGGGTTTTTCTGTTTGTTTCTTTTATTGTTTTTAATGTTTACTGGACAAATCTTTTCAGTTCAGGCATTCCCCAGCTGGTTCATCCAGGCACTGAACTCTGTGAAAGGAGGTTCTTTTCAAAACCACGTGCCCACATATTCTCTGCATTTGGAGTCAAATGCACAACTCCTTTCCTGGAGCTTTATTTCCCTCCTGGCAAAGGGCTGCCCATTCCCTCAGTGCCTGGCTGGGGGAGAAATTAGCATGTTTATATAAATTGATGCATGTCTTCTGCTGAAGAGTTTTCAAAGATATACAGAGGCAAGTGGAGAACCCTTAATTTTATGTGGGTTGGTTTTTGGCAAGCTTCAAGCTGGGAAAAATAGAGAAAAATGATGGTTGTTTTTGCCTCTGAATTTGAGCAGGATGCTTTCAGGACCCCCCAGGCTGTTTTGAGGCTGTGTCAGTGTGAACAGGAATGGGAATTTGCCCTTGAGAGAGTTGCATTTATAGATAGAAATGTGTAGAGACAGTTGTTGCAATCCAGAAAGAAAATAGGAAAGACAATTTCATTGTGATCAGGCAAGTTAATGCTCTGTTTGAGGGAAGAATTAAAACCACAGGGCAAGGGACATACATAACCCTCACTTGCTTCAGAACCAGCGAGATGAGGAAAAGGGAGCACTTGGAGGATGATAACAAGGATATTATGATGGAGAATACGACATTTAAGTGCCCATGGAATGGGCAATTCCGTCAGCCCTCAGGAAGACAAGTGCAGCTGAAACATGACACTTTACTGAAAGGATTTCCTACACACTTGTTACCATGTTTTGTTCCTCAAGTGCCACAGGGAATTCTGTCCTGGATTTTGGCACAAAAATAAAGGGAGGAGAAGAGGATGTCAAGCAGGAACAGGGTGCCAGTGCCTGGAGTGTGTTGCCTTCCCGGATGAGGAGGATGAAGGAGCAGCTTGGTTGTCTCAGCAGTTCCACAGAACGTGGAAGGTCCAGGTTGACAGATATTGTCAAAGGAACTTATGGTAAGTTTAGCTTATCTCACCTGAAACATTTGGAAGTGCTGATAGGAGGTTTCTGGGTTAGGTTATGGCTTAACCACTGCTGATTAACTCTCCAGTTAACTCTCCAGGCTGAAGCACTTTGTGCCCAGTATCTTTACATGCATCCAATTCATCCATCTTGGAGAGTGGATGGAGTTGCAGTCACTTTTAGTGCTGGTTCCACTCTTTTATGTGCTTTTAAATTACCAGGTGGCTGCTTGCTTGGAAGGGAGAGCTCAGGGAGCAGGTCACAAAGAGGGACCTTGTGGTGGTGACAGCAGAGAGACATTTCCCTGAGCATGAAACGGTGACCCAAGGCTGAGTCCCACCCACACAGGGAGGCACTTCCCCTCTCCATTTTCCAGAGGGTTTTAGATAAAATCCAGCTAATTACCTGCCTTAAAGAGGAGGTAGGAGACTCGTTAATTAATATTTGCAACGTACTTCAAAAAGTGCAAAAAGCACTCAATAACTGCTGAGTGTTGTTGCTCCTTTTTGGAAGCACATAAAGCATGAGCAGAGCTCATGGTGGGATCCTGGGGCTATCCTGTGCCCTGCCAGGACCTGGGCATGGAGGATCCTGCTGAGTCCCTTCCAGCTCAGGATATTCTGTGATTCTGGGTAGCTCTAGATTGATGGGGAGGATTCTCTGCTGATTCAGACTCTCCTGTCTGAACACACCTATAAGCTGAACTTGGCTGCTGTGCACAATCCCAGTCACAGGGATGAGCTGATCCAAACTCTGTCCTTCATGGAAGCTGCCTGGAAATAGGTGTTTCCATTTATATTCAGAGAACTTTCATGGAACGCACACAATCCAATGGTGTGATCCAAACTCTGTCCTTCATGGAAGCTGTCCAGAAATAGGTATTTCCCTTCATGTTCAGCAAACTTTCATGGAATGGACATGATCCAATGGTGTGATCCAAACTGTCCTTCATGGAAGCTGCCTGGAAATAGGTGTTTCCATTTATATTCAGCAAACTTCCATGGAATGCACACGATCCATGGGGCAGAAGGGGGCACGGGGTGCACCATCATCCTGGGCCAACTCCTTGGCACTAATGACCAGCAGAGATGGAGCAAGCAGTGCACTAATTGGCTGATTAACTCTGGGAGGGTGATTGAAGCCTCTCCTGCTCCCTGAGAGCCTACAGGCCATTTCCACCGTGTCCACAACCCCCTTTTGTGTTGGTTCTCCTCACAGATCACGTTCTGGTGCCTCCAAGGTCGAGGTGGATTTTCCATCCCACTCCCCGTGCCCTGTCCATGCCCACTGCCTGTCTCCAGCCCTTGCTTTCTGTCAGCTGGCATCACATGCCAGCAGGTTGCTTCTTCCAAAATTGCAGACAAACTAAGACAGATGTGTCAAATGCAAAGATATTAAGAGAGTAGTTTCCATGGCAATGGTAACCAGGGTGTAAGATATTCATTCCTGGGTTTGGAGTTATGTTGGATCAGCTTTTGAATGGAAATGACCAGGTGCAGATTTCTGGAATTTCCACTGCTTTTTATGTAATTTGTTCCATTTCCATAATACAGCTCCAAAATGGCATCTCCTGAAGGCAGGCTGAGGAAAATAGTTAAGAGCTCTGTTTAATATTGCACATATAATTGGAAATAATACTGTTCATACAGATTGTATATATAGATCACATAATATATAATTATACATGCATATAGGTACAATATAATAAACAAATATATTTTATTTATATATTGCACAAAATTAATATATTAATTACATATTAGATCACCTAGAAAAGTGCCAGTTTAGAACTGAGGGCTGCAGGGCTTCATCTGGAAAAATAAATTGATATAAAACTTTTCTTGACATATTTTTACGTTTATTTGCATTGATTCTTGACTTGTCTCCATAGAATTATGCTTATATACATCCACCTTGCATCATGTGCCTGCTACATAAATAGAAATATTAATAAATAAAAGTAGCAGCCACGTTGCTCCAGCCAACTCTGGGAGTGGATTAATTGCTAATTCAAATTAAACTGCTTTTATGAACTTCTTGCTCATTTATATGAATTGCTTGTGCTGACCTGCCCTGACCTGCTTAGGTGGGACTGCAGAAATGAAAGCTGCTCCCATTTCACATGCACAGAGTGCACAGAGAGCTGCTGGCTTAAATGCACCCACCCACACTTTCCACATAAAAATTAATAAAACTCGTTGTGTTGTGGCCCAGTTAGAAGAGATGTGGTTTGAGAGTCAATCAGAGAACACCAGCTGGGGAGGGGAACTCATCTGGTCCAGCCTTTCTTGGCCAAAGCTTGGTCTAGACGTGATGACCCAGCACCTTGTCCAGCTGAAGTTTGAAGGTGTACAACAGTGGGGACTCCCCCACTGTCCTGTGATGGTTATTCCAGGGGCTGATTGTTATTGTGCAAACTTGTCCTCTTTTGTCTGATTGAAATCTCCCCAGGAACAATTTTTACCCATTACCCCTCTTTTCTTTGTGACTTCTTGGGAAAAGGGATCTCCATCTTCTCCGTAGCCACCCTTTAAATACGGGAACAAAAAGGTCACTCTGAGGTTTATTTCTGTCAGGATTTGGGTTATATTTCATAGTGAGACAGACTTGAGTGTCTGATGGATTCCAAAGTATCCCTGTTACTTTTCCCAGGTGTGTTGAGAGACAGACAGAACTCTCAGGATGTGCTTTTTTTGTGTTGCCAATTAGTAACTTGGCTCAGCTGGGAATTGTGCAGCAATAACTCGTACCCTGTTCATTCTTATCCTTCCTCTCCTTCATGTATTCATTTACAGGCTTCTGTCATTGCTCCTGAATTTGATTGGGCTGGTTGGTCCCTGAGGTCCTGAGAGTGGTTGGGATGAGGAGGAAGAGGAAGGATGAGCCAAAGGTGCAAAAAGACCTCCAATGTATCATGGAAACCACCAAGGTGAGCTCAGCCCCTTTGGAGTTTCCATCTCTGCTCCTCCAGAATCCTCCTTTCTGGACTTCTTTTTTGGGTCAGTGTTAATGTAAACACTGGGATTCTGGTCATGGAGATTTTATTTCGAGTAATCACAGCACTCAATAGGACCAGAAGCTTTGGAAAAGGTTGCCAAAGTCATCCAGAGCACGAAGAACTGATGGAAGCTGTCACATATATTATAAATTTGCTCAGTTATATAAACTTAAAAAAACCCTAAGAATGCTCTCTGGTACTCCAAGTAGGCAGGAGAGGGAGCACATGTTGCAGCCAAGGCCCAAATCCTTGAGAATTCTGTATTTTCCTCCCTGGAACTGGCATGGCTCCTGTTTGCAGCAGGCACGAGTGTCCCTGTGTTATCACATTAATTGTGATTCCAATCAATGCCAGAATAGCTGTGAGAGAATAAAGACTGAGTGGCTTCTGTAAATAGGCTAGAACTAAATAATGGATACTTTGTGGTTTACTTTTGTATTCTCTCTCTTTTGGATCTGTATCCAGTCCAGAAATAAAAAGGAGAGTGGAAAAAACCCACTTGGCACGTTTCATCAGATATCTCCAAAATACTTTTTGCAGCATTTAAGGAGCAGAGCTATTATTGCCACCTTCCTATTTAATCCCATATTCTGGGGGATATTGGCTATTTTTCTCCCACAGTCAGCCTGCAGAGCCCCATGAATAGAGGCATGAAACAGTTTTATTTTATGCTGAAGCAGTTTTTAGTCATTTTGGCTTTGGAGTGACTGTGGCAGCTTCATCCCTTGTGGGATCAAAACCCAGAGAGCAAATACAATAAGACTGATAATAATATTTATGATGCCCAGATTTAGAGCTGCTCGGTGCCTTTTTGTAAAGCAGGGGAATTTTCCCTGGAGACCTGCTTGTTTAGCCCCTTGGGTATGGTTAAGGTTTCTAAAAGGTTTATATAGCTCCCAAATAAATATTTGTGAAAAGAACTACTAACGCTTGGAGAGAGCAGTGTTGCAAAGCTGGTGATATGGCAACTTAACTGAATACACAGTAATTGTAGATGTGATTTCCAAGACTTTTATTCCCACAGATGGTTCCTTTGCAAGGGAAGGAATAAAAAAAGACAACACTTTTTTTCCTTTTTTTCATGTTTTTTTTCCCTCCCCAAATAGATTAGGTGCAGCAGTTTTTTAGTTGAGGGAAATAGATTTGTCTTTTGAACACATTGTGGTCTGTCAGTAAAACAAAATTAATTGCAAATGGGGAGAGTGATGAGGTGTAAAGAGTTGGGAGAGAACTGATACGGGGTTTAGTAATTAAATAAATCTGTGTCATAGAATTAGAGGATGGTTTGGGTTGGAAGGGACCTTAAAGGCCATCCAGTTCCATGGGCAGGGTCACCTTCCACTCCATCAGGACCACCCTTGGGATCCTCTTTGAGCTTCTGAGTTAATTGGTGCTCTCTGTCATTTTTCTGGCAGAGTCCCCTCCAGGGGCTGGTGAGCCCTGCAGGACACAGACTGGCACCCACTTTGTGCTGGTTCCTCCCACTACCCCAGGAAGGCAAATTCCTGGCCGGGATCTGGAGTCTGAATCCCAAACAAGCATCAGAGGGTGTCTCTTCCTTCCCAGCCTGGAGTGGTTCCAGAGTTTGGCCTTCGGGAGGCTGTGCCTTGGCAGGGAGGGAGCTGTGCCGTGTTGCAGAATTGATGCATTGGCCATGCCAGGTGCATGCTAATGGCAGGGTGCTGGGCTGGCACATTCCCTGGGCGCTCCTGAGAGGCTGCTGCAGGCAGGGTGCTGGGCTGGCACATTCCCTGGGCGCTCCTGAGAGGCTGCAGCAGGCAGGGTGCTGGGCTGGCACATTCCCTGGGTGCTCCTGAGAGGCTGCAGCAGGCAGGGTGCTGGGCTGGCACATT
>JAOXXN010000137.1:23075527-23093386 GCA_026770055.1 Myrmophylax atrothorax
GAGAGAGTGCTCAGGCCTTGGAATGGGCTGCCCAGAGAGGGGGTGGATTCCCCATCCCTGGAGGTGTTTAAGATGAGGCTGGATGTGGCACTGAGTGCCGTGATCTGGTGACCACAGTGGGGTTGGATCAAGGGTTGGACTTGATGATCTCAGAGGTCTCTTCTAACCCAGCTGATCCTGTGATTTATGATTACGCTCTGGATACCCAGCAGGTGGGGAGGTCTCACTTCCCTTTCACAACTTGCTGCCCAATGTTGTCTTGTCTAAGCTCGGCTTTGGTGAGCAGAGAATTGAGAATTTCAAGTCCGTGGGTCATGGTGTCTTCTCACACAGCTTGGTAGGCTGTTCAAAGTCAATACATTGCTGAGAAGGACCTTTTGTCCAAATCCCCCCAAAACTCTTCCACCTCTTGGCAGATCTTGAAGTTCCCTCTATAAGAAAAATGCACATGGATTGGGAAAGGAATATGGTCCTGCTATGTGTGAAGTGGTTTAAAATGACACTGGCACATCACAAATCTTTTACTGCTGTTCAACTTACTAGCTGGAGATTTGATTTATTTTAGAAGATCTGACTTGGAGGTTGTACAATCAGGTGTGATTCTGAGATATGCTCAAGAATTTATTTTTAAAAGTGAGATTGGTGTCTTTCAAAGCTGGTTTGCTTTTTATATCTAAAGTGTTTTGAAACCTGATCACTCCGTTGACAACTTCACCACTGTGGAATTGTTACAAGTTGTCTCTTTACATGAGATTTAAAAAATACATGATGGCAGAATTTTCTGTCTTATGTTGCTAAAAGCAGAGCTTTGTCATTTCAGGTTTCAGGAGATCCAAAACAAGTCAACATCCTAAAAATTGTTTAAAATTCTCCTTCCAGATTTATTTACCAAGGTTTTTTCTTATGTTAAATGATATTCTTTATGTAATTAAAGTAATATTAAGTTTTGATTGCTGGTTATGACCTGAAAATGCAAGATCTGTAATATCTGGGACATTGATCTAAAAGTATTAGATATTAAAATACACCAACATAGAATATTGGCTGCAAAATATGATGAAAAACTGGATATAAACATTAAGCACTCCTTGCTTCAATTCAGAGCTTCTCAGCTGAGTAAAAGGATGCCCTGGATATAAACAAAAGAAGGAAGGGAACAGTGAGGTGCCCACTGGTGCCCCTTGAGCAGTTCAATCCCCCGGTGGCACCTTCTCCTCTCTTGTTGGTGCCCTGCAGAGTGAGTGCCATGAGCTGTGAGAGCCATGGCTGGAAATGGCCTTTGTTGTTTTCCAGGCTGGTTTTTCAGGATTTAGGCAGGCTGATCCTCCTACCTCCCCGTGCTCTGGTTCCTGCAGCTTCCACTTTTGTATTTCCATTTCTTGCTCACTCTTTTCTCTACTCACAAAGTCAGCCCAAGTACTGGATAATGTGCAGCACCTCATTAGCATTGCAGAGCCTTCCCCAGCACTCACCTGGGGATTCAATTCCAGGCCAGGAGTCACTGACAACACATTTTCTACAGTCTCCTTTCTTGCTGCTCCCTTTGTTTCTATTGGCAGCTCCCAACTCCTCACGTTTCTGTTCTTTAAATATTATTCCCAGCCCCTCTCGAGCCCTTGCCATGCATAATGGCATTCTCCACAGCTCTGGTTTTTAGTATAAAGAGTGTTTCTTGTGTCACAGGAGGCTTTTTAGCTCAGGAGTGAGTAAACTGCTTTTGGAGGGGGGAGAAAAGAGTGTCAAGTTGAAGCAGCTGAAATCAAAGGCAAGAACAAGACATTTCAAGGTAGGGTAAGGAAAGTACATGTAGCCTGTGCAAGAAAGGAATGAGCAGCTCACAGAGGGCTGAGAGGCATTTGCTCAGTCACCCACATTACTGGAGGAGAGATTTCCAAGCAATGACAAAGACCCTTTTCCAGTTTTCCTCTGGGGAATGAATATAACTGTGGCGTTTTTCTTGCTGGGCTGTAGTTTTTTATGCATGAAACCTGCCTGGATAAATATGTGATTAAAAAATAACCCCTACTCAAGAACAGGTAAATAAATATTTATTGAAGCAACTGTCAGTAGAGAGACTCCTGCATGGCAGTAACTTCAGAATTCCTTTTTGATTTATGTCTGTGGGTGCAGTTCCTGAATGGACCTGCCCCACCCTGAGCATTTCATTTGCTAATGAATTAAGAGTCCTGTTCTTTGGGTACACTGTGAGGTATCTGAATACATTGACTCCTGGGGAGACCTTTTGAGAATAACTTCAGAAAATTATTCCCCCCTGCCAAATTCCTGAAAAGGTTGCAAATTTGAAGCATGGAAGTGGAGGGCTTAAAATTTGGTGTTTGCAGAACTTGCAAGCTCTGAGCAAGGATCAGTGGTGTGAACAGAAATATTAACAGATTTTCTCCTGTGTGTCTGGCCATTGAATGTTTAAATAGTTGGCAGAAGTATTTATTCTTTTATTTTAAATAGTATATTCCAGCCTTAACCTTTACTGTTCATTTTTCTTCAAAAGTATAAAAAGATTTTTTTGCCATAGCATCTCTTGCTGAGCAGATCAAGAGACTCAGGGCATTGGAAAAAAGCAGAAATTCTTTCAAGGAACTTTGTCACTGGAAGTTTTCTGTCATTCCTGTAGGCCTGAATGTTTAAAAAACTCAGGAATGTGGAGACTTTACTGATGTAGATGAGGAAATGCAGACACATCCCTCTCTTCTGGACAGTGTCCCTGTGGAGGGGTTGGTGCCGCAGACAGCTGGAACATGGACTTGCTGGGCTACAAAAACTGAGCTCAGAGAGGGCTGAGTTAGGGAGGAGCAGCAAAGGGACCTGAGCACCTGAAATATCTGACCCCACCTGACTCCTGGAACTGCTGCAGGTAAAGGGGAGTGGCTGCAGGAAGCTTGTCCTGGCTGCTCTGCCAGCACTTGGAAAGCTTGAACTTCCAACCCTTCACTGCAGCACTTGAGGAAATGGGGCAATGTGTCCTCATTTTCCACCCCATCAGTGCTGGTGTTTCCTCCAAGGCTCCTCTCCAACCTCATTTGCAACCTCCTCATTTTTCACTCAACTGCCTCTCTTTTTAGCACCTTTGTTGCCTTCACTTCTCCTCCTCATCTCAACCAGGACCAACTTCCTCCCCTCCAGGCTGCAGAACCCCCAGCTGGAACCTCTGTGTGCCCCCAGTGCTGGCCCCAGAGCCAGAGCCCTGGTTTGTCCTTCCCAGGGCTCCTGGGCCTTTTGCTCTTGGCTCTTGCTGACCACTTTGGCTCTTTCTCGTCTTCTGATCTTATTGCAAGGCAGAGTCTCCCACTCTTGGGAATGAGAGCTAAGATCATGGCTTGTCCTTTGACAGTGGAGATGGATAATGGGCACTTCAGTGCTTTTTTTTTTCAATGCAAAAACAGCTGAGCTAACTGTTCCCATAAAAGCCCAATTGATTGCTGTAGGCATTATATTCACTCTGACAATGATAAAATGATTGCTTTAGTATCTGGCTGCATAACCCACTTACAGCATGTGCACCAGGATTATGAGAATGTTTCAATTGTGAAAATCATTGAGATGTAAATGTCATTATTATAATTTATCTTCATTAAAAATTCCACCGGCAGAGGGGAAATTAATACATGTGCTGTATGGAGTCCCAGCTACTAAAAAGTAATATGTTAGACTGAAAATAGGGACTTGGGAGTGGAACTACATCAGAAAATAACTCACACCCTGGTGATGTGACAGGTGGTTATCTCAAGGGCATGGCCAGGATGGTTTATTGGCTCTCAGCTCTGATGTGAAGTGGGGGAACATTCCATCTCTCTCTAACAGCAATGTCAGCACTTCTGTCCCCCTCCCACCAAAGGGACACCCAGCCCAAGAGCAGGGGCTGTCACCAGGGGGGGTTAGTGCTCCCAAGTGATGGTGTCACCTCAAAGTGCCACCAGCTCCGGGCACCAAAGGCAGCTCAGAAGGTTATTGATGTCCCTGGAAAGGCTCCCACTCAGTTCAGTGATCGCTGACTCACCTTAGTTCTCCTGTGGCTCTTCGTGGTTCTCTTATGGTTCACATTCTCATTATTTTATTTACTTGCTGATTTATATGCTGACTAAAATTTTTTTCTTTTAAGTTCAACATTTATCAGCTCGATCTGGTGTTACATTTCTATCACAGATCCAGAATTGGCTGACTAAATATTTATTGGAAATTATGTTTTTTCTCCTACCATAGATGACTTTAATCTATTACATTCTTACACATAAAGTTTTGGGGTGTTTCTTTCCTTAATTCACTGGCTGTGTGGTGTTGAATTTTTAATTTTATTTCTTTTTATCTAGTCCAAATCAAAATTTTGATTTCTTCTCCTTTTTATTTGACTCCTCTTTTTAATAAGATAAATTGTGTTTGGTTGGTTTGAAAGCAAACATTTTAAGTGGAAAGCAGTGGGTGGCCACTGAATATTTATAGATTGATTTTGATTAAGTGTAATATGTTCTACTACTCTCAGATTTTAATATTTTTTTTTAATTTTATCTTCTGATGGCATGTCTGTGGTTCTCCTGTAGATCAAATGCTTCATCTCGGTGATTTTCTTCTCTGCCAGACTGAAAAGGAAATGAAATATTTATTTTTCATGTTACATGTTCTGTAATCACCATATCTCTCTGTAAATAGAGAAACCACTGAACTGAGGTTAATATTTTATTTGGCTTTTATGTTTTAAGGAGTTCTGATTGTCCCAGGCTGATGTTTTTTTGTTTGTGTGTCTCTCTGCTTATCCTTTTCTGACACCTTTGCCTGTTCCCAGTCTGGCCTTGCTGCCACAGTGGCTGCCCCAGCTCTGGGATGTGCTAAGAGCTGGTTTATGCTTTGAGAAGTTAATTTTAATTGCCATATTCTCCATGTTAAGGAATTGAAAGGTATAATTTTTCCTGAGTGCTCGACTCCATTAGTCATCCCATTTTTTTGTCTGTCAGATCTGGTTTGCTCCTCTCTGCCTTCTTTAGAGCACAGTGGAGAAAGATGCCTTGGAACAGGAGAGGGAGCCCTCAGCCTGGCAATGAGGGAGGGAAGGGCAGCGCTGCCCTGTGCTGGTGCCAAGGGCAGCTCCCCCTGCCCTGGAAAGCACAGGCAACAGGTGTTATTTTTCCCTGCCATTCCATGCTTTATCCACAGTTATCCCAGCTTATCACAGCTGTAGGTGTCTGAAGGGATGGAGAGGGACTGATGTGGAAATTAAATAAAAACAAGTGAGGAAGGTCAGGAAAAGGATGCCGAAGTTTCAGAGTAAATGACTCGACTTGTCACAGTCCACAGAAAAAATGAAACTGTTTCCAAAGGGGAATGATGGGGGCAAAACATCCTTGGGATGGATGTTATAGAGCCTTGTCCTTTCCAGTTTTAGATAACAGGACTCTCCCATGTTCCTGCTGGCAGTGGGGCAGATCTCCCATTGGCTGTGCCATCACTTCACGTGAGGGTCTCGTTGGCACTGCCCCTTCCCCTTCCCCACACCCAGAGCTGCAGGGACACCAGCCTTGTTCCCAGGCAAGAAACAAAATCTGGCACCAGCTGGCAGGGCTTTGTGCAGCTGAAAGCACAGAGGGGAGGGAGTTCCACAGAAAGCTTGGGCTGCTCCATCAGGGCTGTGTGATCCAACCTTCTGTGAGTGGCACTTTGGCTTCAGCTCTCCTTGACTCTCGTTCAGAGGGTGGGGAGACACTTTTTGGGTTGTTTGGCTTGAGCTGGTTGTGATTGAGTTATTTCACAGTTAAATTATTTTACTTTTGCTGAAGACTGTGAAGGTTTCACAGGTTTCCATTAAAACCAGGGCAAATACACCAAATAGCCACAATAAAGCACTTCCACCATACTCCAAATCAGTTCCTTAGGACAGAGGTCAGAACTAACCCCATTTTTTCTGGTTACATTTTGTCTACTTGCTGTTAAACCCCTGTCTTTTGTACTCAGTGATCTGGTATATCCTCCTAGAAAAAAAGAAATGCTCTGAAAGTTCTAACCTTGCTCTGTGGAAATTCATCCACTCACAAACCAGCTTAGAATTGCCTTTTTTGACATCATTTTTTGGTCCTAGACCCAGTGGTTGTCCTTGAATAAGGAAAAATGTAGATTTAAAAATGGTGGACGGTTTAGGAAATTGAATTATCTTGGAGGTCATTTCTTGAAAAATGCTTTGAAGAGGAAATAATTTCCTGTCCTCCCAAAATGTAGCTGTTGGCAATGATGAGACCGTAGCTGTTGTTTTTGGGGAATTTTGGGTCAGTAATACACTGTGGTGCTGACACTATACCTGGAAAAGGGTATTTTGATCAGTTTTGAGGCCTCAATCTCACTTCCAGGTAGTCTGTGGGATTAAAAACAATTCAAATATTGAAACTTATTGAGTAGCACTTTGTAGTCTGGCTTATGGTGAATAGGTAATAATCTTCTTTATGCAGGTATCCTGTAATAAGATAAAAAATTTCCCTGTTGTCCTCATGTACTGCAAACTGCCAAATAAACAGAAAACAGGGGAAGTGAGTGAAGCACCCAAGAGCTTTCCCTGGACTCTGTGGCAGGACACACTTTTAATGCACATAGAAATGATTTTTGATATGTAAAAGTAAAAGAACTGAGTTAATTGACATGCAAATTTATTTGAACAAGCATATTTTAAATATCATCCTCCTGGCCACTACACTAATTAGTAACCTGGCATGGGTAAAGTTTTGGGGTTTATGTCACACATAAAAATAGTGAATGAGTAGTGTGGTAATGAGGACAAGGATTTAAAGTCTACTGGAATTTTAATATAGATATTAATTTTTTTATTATTTTTTATTTACAGCCATGTAGAAGAAGAGGAAACCCACCAAAGTGAGGCTGAGTTACAGAGCTGGAAACCTCTGGTAAATATTCTTCCACTTTAATGAAAGTCTTTCCAAAATGTGAACTTTGGAACAGAATGCTGAAACACTGAAACCTTCTGGAGCAAATCTTCTGACTGGAACATGCACCAGGTGTCCTGTCCAAAGGGCTGGTGAGGGAATGCTGGTGGCAAAGGTGGCACAGGTTCCCAGGTATTCCCACGGTTTGGGTGGGCACAGATTTGGGTTTGTTCTCTGCTCCTGTGGCTCACAGTTCCATCTCAGAGCTGGGTCAAAGGGACCTGTCCAGGAAACCAAGAGCAGAGCACAAACCAAAGCTGCTGCTTCAGAAAATCAGTTAATAGCAAATATTTTAGAGGGACTCCTAATGTTCTGCTTGATCTTTACAAAGAAGTCCCCCAGGATCCACTTGTGCAGAGTCAAAACCACGACATCACTTTTAAGAGTGTTGCATTTTTTGGTGTGTTTTCCTGAGGACTGAGCAGTTCTTTTTCTGACATTCAGAGAGCTGAAGGACCATTTTAATGTAGTATGAATGTATGTTATTAAAGCTTTACCAGCATATGGCAGCAAATAATAACATCTGTGCCTCTCAGCCTTGTTCCTTCACAACATACTGGAGGCACATTTGCCTTTCAGAACTGTGTCAGAACCACAGAAAAGGCTCTTTCAAAGGAAAACCAGACAGGAATGTGAAGGTTGGTCAGCAGTGACCCCCAAATCTGAGGACTTTGCTGCCTGTCCTTGAACAGTGTCACACACAGAGTATAAGAGCAGAAGGTGGGACTGATTTAAAGTTCAAGAGCCAAATCCCTGTCTTTTGTACTCAGTGATCTGTTATATTCTCCAAAAAAAAAGAAAAAAAAAAGGATTGCTCTGAAAGTTCTAACCTTGCTCTGTGGAAGTTCATCCACTCACAATACAGCTTAGAATTGCCTTTTTTATCATCATTTTTTGGTCCTAGACCCAGTGGTTGTCCTTGAATAAGGAAAAATGTAGATTTAAAAATGGTGGACGGTTTAGGAAATTGAATTATCTTGGAGGTCATTTCTTGAAAAATGCTTTGAAGAGGAAATAATTTCCTGTCCTCCCAAAATGTAGCTGTTGGCAATGATGAGACCGTAGCTGTTGTTTTTGGGGAATTTTGGGTCAGTAATACACTGTGGTGCTGACACTATACCTGGAAAAGGGTATTTTGATCAGTTTTGAGGCCTCAATCTCACTTCCAGGTAGTCTGTGGGATTAAAAACAATTCAAATATTAAACTGGTTGAGTAGCACTTTGTAGTCTGGCTTATGGTGAATATATAATGATTTGTTTTATGCAGGTATCCTGGAATAAGATAAAAGTTTCCCTGTTGTCCTCATGTACTGCAAACTGCCAAATAAACAGAAAACAGGGGAAATGAGTGAAGCACCCAAGAGCTTTCCGTGGACTCTGTGGCAGGACACACTTTTAATGCACATAGAAATGATTTTTGATACGTAAAAGAACTGAGGTAATTTACATGTAGATTTATTTGAACAAGCCTATTTTAAATACCATCCTCCTGGCCACTCTAAGAATTAGTGTAACGTTGATTGTCAGGCCTTGCTCTGATTGAGAACTACTTGGAATTTGGTATTAATATTAAGAAGATAATCATGTTGGACCCCATGGTCTGGATTAATGCTGAGAAGTGTTTGCATAGTAAATATCAGACCTGTCTGTGGGTTTAAGGCAGGTGGAGAACTGGGAGAAAGAAAATTGATGTCTTCCTCAGAAAAGCAAAGTGCAACAGCCACGATTTGCAGAACAATTGGCTTCGCTTTCCTTCTCACACATGGTAAGAGCCAAGAAATATTTTTTAAATAATGCCTGTCAGACCAAGCTGATTTCTTTATACAACAGAAGGCTTGGTGGGTGGGGTGCAAGCTTTGTTATGTGCCTTTTGATGCAGTTAATATTAGATATTAAAAAAGTGCTGATTAATCATTGATAAGGAAGAGGAGTCTAAATGGGGGAGAATACCCATAACCAATGTCTACAAGAAGGGGCCAAAACAGCATCCTCAGAATGCAGTAATGTCATTTAGAAGAAGCTTTACATGAGCACAGAAAAAATTGTGAGTAAACCTCTTGTTCTGCCCCACACAGGGGTCTTGGATTGTGTTCAATCCTGAGCACTTTGAGGGAGACAAACCCATTGGGAAGCTCAGCCTGGAGAAGGGAGAGCATCTGATGCTGGAAAATGATTTTATATTTTATAGTTTGTTTGTTTGTTCCCAATCAAAGGCTGAAGGAGGCACAGTAAGACTTCTCAAGTGTGGAGGAGAGTCCTAGAGAAGAGAACAAGAATCTTTTGAGATAGACAGGATGCAATGGGTTTCAGCTGCAGCCAGAAAGATTTGGATTAAACCTGGGGGGAAAAGGGCAGGAAGACAATGCACCAGTTTGCTCAGGATGCTTGTGAAGTCTTTCCCAGAAGGTCAGATGGTGCTGGGTGGGCAACAAGTGTCTGTCAGGACAAATGAAGTTAAACTGGTCCTTCCTTTGGGCATGGGGAGCAGACCAGAGACCTCTGAGTGCCTTCCCTCCTTGAGTCTTATGATTACAGGAAAAATGTGTCTAAGACCTCAAAATAACCCCCCTGAATGCTTATTAAGATGACAGGGGTTGTTAGCATTAACTAGACTTAATCAGGCCTACTGTCCCTTCCTGCAGAATGAAAGGACACCAGCAGTGCCAGCAGCACTTCTTGTTTACAAACACGAGGGAGATGAGCTTGTCATCTACAAGGATTGGGATTCTATAAGAAAATCAAGTGTTTAGTGAAAACTGGCTGTCAAACTGACATCTCATTTTAAATTAAAAACCCTCCAAAACATAACAAAAATGTTATTTTATAAGGTTATTGTTTTGGGTAGTAAACAGGAGTAGTGGAATGTGACTGTTGTGGTTTTAGCCTCAGATGGGGATTGAATGGGGCAGGGGCTGGGGGAGGGTTTGGATCATGTTGATTGTCTTAATCATGGAATCACAGGATGGTTTGGGTTGGAAGGGACCTCAAAGCTCATCCAGTGCCACCCCTGTCATTGGCAGGGACACCTCCCACCAGCCCAGGGTGCTCCAAGCCCTGTCCAACCTGGCCTGGGACACTCCCAGGGCTGGGACATCTCTGGGCACCTGTGCCAGGGCCAGCCCACCCTCCCAGGGAACAATTTATTCCCAATATCCCACCTAGCCCTGCCCTCTGGCAGCAGGACAGAGCAGCAGCAGCAGCAGCTTGAGATTCTCATCAGGGCACCTCCAAGTGTGACCCCCATGGAACTACCCACACTTTGGTATTCATTTATATATTGATTTACTTATTTAGTTTCTTACTCTGTTTGAATTTCTTCCCAGTTATAAAAAAAATAACACCATAACTGTGAGAAAAGCCCCGAGTTGCTGTGCTGGTGGCTGTGCCTTTAAGCCAGTGCCAAGCAAATGGGCTAAAGCAGATTGGAGAGGCTGTGCTGTCTCCAAGAGCATCTTGAGTTTTCATAGATTTTTTTAAACCAGGAAGGATTTGCCAGACACCAGCCATGCCAGAAGAATAGGATCAGTCTCTGCACTGAGCCCATTGTCTGAGTATCCTTCTGATTGTTAAAGGCTTGACAAAAATATATGAGAATTAGGAAGTTTTCGAATAGCAGAGCACTGCTGGCCTTTATTCAAACAGCAAATCCACTCAAAGTTAAGCATCTGTCTGCAGACAATCTTGATAGAACTCTCTTTCAACCTCCCCAAACAATACCTTTTTTTTAAAAAACCCCTTAATTTACACCTGTGAATACTCAGGAAAGGAATTCTTCAAGAAAGCCTGTTTGCTTTTCCTTTTCATAGGTGATATCTGGCAGGTTTTTATGTGATGAGCTTTTGTTATTACAAGAACGATCTTGTATTGTCTTCATCAAGTGACATTCTGAAAGGATGGAATCTATCCCCAAGAAAACATTTAGATTGGATAAAAAAAAACTTTGTTAATTATTTGAATCAGTCCATCAAATTCCAGGATAGAAATCCCATCCTCATTTATTTCAGAAGTTTAAAATTAATGTTTGCTGTAATAATAAAATACTAGTATGATAATATAATGATCCTTTTATCTCACACTGGAAAATATTGTTGTTCTCTATATTAGAATTTCTGGAAAATGTAGGATGTTTTAATTTAGGTTTTTAGTCTGCTCATGGTGCTGCACAAACACAGCCCAACTGCATCTGGAGATGAGATGGACTCAGTTTTCTCTGTCCTGCATTTGCCTTTCCCCACAATACAGTGAAACCCCAAATATAGTAAAGGCAACATGAAATTGAGACTCACTTTTCCTCTCAGTTTTTTTACCTTTTAACAATACTTGTGTACCTTGGAAAGCTCTTTGGTATGGAAAGATGCTACAGAAAAAAGTTATTTTTTTTTTCTCATTTAGCTTTTACAGTTGGATTACAATTGGGATTTTATTTACAATATAAGCATCATATTTAATATGGTTTATTGCTATCTGTTTCTGTCCATATGTGTTAAATATGAACATGTTTTGTTGGAATTTTCTATATTCTAGGAATTTCTTGGACTTCCCCTGCAAACTCCACGTTCCTCCAGTTGAGTTTCTCTCGGACAGACAATGTATTTTATTTTTGCTCCTCTCACAGTTGCAGCTCCTGAAGGTAATGGTGACACAGCACATTCTTTGTGCTTTGAGGCAATGTAATCATGTCATGGATCTACTTGCTGAAGGGACAGAAGCAAATTTATAAATGTTCCTTTTATATTTCTAGAGTGAGGTCAGACGTCTTCCCTTTTTAAAGAGACCATTTGCCTGCAAAGGGCCAGCCCACAAGTCCCACAATATCAGCATTTCATGCCCGAACGGGAAAAAATGTGGCCCTGAATCACTTAGTGGGGGACATGGAGACTTTAAAGCACCTCCACATGGTGCAAAGGGACCTTCACCCAGTGGAAAGCAGAGCTTTGATCTCAACCAGCTCCCACTTTCCCAACAACAACTCACTCCTTACATAATTCCAAAGAATTAACGGTGCCCCAGCAAAGAGAAACCTGCATATATTTCCTGAGAGTCAGAAGGAACTGATTTTTCACTGCAAAGAGCTGGAGTGGAAGTGCCTCATATTGTGCAGGAGCATGAAAAGGGAAATGTTGCAATGAGGCATCCCTGAGTCCACATAATCCAAAAATCTCTGGGGAGGGAGGAGAGGGAAAGGTGCTTTAGAAATGAGGCAAGGAGGACAACGAGGTCCTGATGATTTAGAGCAAGATGTTAAGGAGAGTCTTTGGAGAGATTCTCGTGGGGATTCAGTTTAAAACTCAGCACTCCTCAAAACATAAGAAAAATGGAAAAAGAGAGGGGGAAAAAAAAAGGGATCCTGTTGTTGTAGGGAAGGGTCAGAGACATGGCAGGGAATGACTCCCCACTCTGTTCTCTATCTCAGCAGAGAACAGAGGGGTCTCTGCAATATGAATAATCACAAATAAACTGCATTAATGGCCCTCTGCAATGTGAATAATCACAAATAAACTGCATCAATGGCACTTGTGCTGCAGAAATCACCAAGTCCCCAAAAGAACAACAGAAGAACTCAGGTGAGTTATCAGGGGGGGAAAGTTATTATTGCTGCCTAAGTGCCAAGAAGTAAATAAACTTAAATTCCAGCTGTGAGCAAACACACTGCCCTGGGACCAACAGCACTTTGTGGCACATCCTAACAAGGAATACACGTCAGTGCTGATTGATGGGAACACACCAAGACCCCCAGAGCCCCTTCCAGGGCTCACTGCAGGCACAAACCCTCCTGACTTTGGGGTCTGTGTCCTCGTGGAAGAAAGGCAAGGTCTTTCTCTTGTTTCTGCCCATAATGGGGTGTGTGGGTTTGTGAAGTGTTGTTTTCCTCCCATGTATTTCAAGGGACCCTTTGGAGCAGAGAAATCACTCCCAGGCTGTCCCTGCCTGGGCATTTACCAAATCCTTGGGAAAATAACAGGGTTGTGTCTGGTCACAATAATAATCACTTGCAGACTGTTCTCCTGAGCTGAAACCCGAAATAAGCTCTGTAGGATTTGGCCTAATTACCCAATTCTCGTTCTACTGCAGTCAGGAAAATCCTTTTCTCTGAGTATTTGTGCAATGCAAGGGTTTCCCTGGGCAGATAAAATGGGTCTGCTTTTTGCTTTTACATTCAATGGACAACTGAACTGAATATTTTCTTCTACTAAAAATAGATCAAGATTTCAGACAAATTAGAAATTTCACCCTCTAAGGTTTGTTTTTTAGTTATTTTGAATCAATGAAATGCTGAAGAGAAGTCACACTGAGTTCACACTTAATGTGGCTTATTTTTAATTATGGTGATCTGACATGTCCATGGAGAAGTTCAGTGGAGTGATGGCATTGAATTCAGGTGCATGGTAGAAACACCTTCTAATTTTTATCTACTCTGAACCCAATTTTATCCAGTGCTTGGTGCATTTCCTTTGGTTGGTACCTGAATGACTTTATTTTATTGAAAATGTGCTGTGTCTTGTCTTCCCAGCAATTCACAGGGATAGTCACCTGTATCACTGTATGTTCCAAAGAAATTCTGATTGGCTTGGGAAGTAGTTAATAAATTTTATTTATTTGAACAGCATCGGATTTATTTTCTGAGACTTTGACTGTGGATCAAAAATAAGGTAATTTAAGTCAATATAAATCAAAGCATGGTCTGAAATGTTGATACACTCCCTATGTCAGTGGTAACAATTCCATCAAAAATTCCCTGAGATATCAAAAGAAAATAAATTTGTTCCTGAGTAGATTTCTGGGTGATGCACATAAATTTGATGCAAGGTAGAAGTTCCTCTATATATCAATATCCTGCAGGTCACTATGAAGTTGAAATAAAAGTTTGGGATTGGAGTTGTGCACATTCACAGGGGATCTGTCAGTTCTTGTTTTTAGGAAAACTGATTTAACTGCTGTGCATTTTGACAAACACATCCCTTACTGTCTTAGGAGATAATGGGAAAAACCCACGAGGAGCATAAGGGTGTGTTGTTCAGAGAAGTTATTAAGGAAAAGGCTTGTTAGAGTCATAAGGAAAGTATTTTTATTTTCAATGGCACTTTGTATCTTGGCCACTTTGAGTTTAGATTTGATGCATTGCAAGAGGAGGTTAGTGAAAAAAAAAAGGGGGGGAGAAATTAAAATTAATAGAAACAACATACAAGGCTTTTTCAAAGCCATATTCCAAGGCTCAGTAACAGAGGACATTCAGGATATAGTTATTTCCATGGAATGATTCCTACTAAATTTTACACTCTATTATTTGAGTAGAATAGCTCTGTTATTTGAGCTGATTTTTTTTTTTATTTTTGTCAGATTGCTTTATTTTTTATCTCTTTTGTGTAAACTGTTTAAGAGCTTTACATGGGTTTTTAACTTCTTTTGGTGGGAAGAGTTACATTCCTTTTGTAATGTCTCTCTTATCAGGACTGGATTTGGATTCTTGTCCTTCTTCAAATCTTTTGGTCTCTTTTGGGTTCCATCTCATGTTTGTCCACTCAGGTAAGTTAAAAATATCCTCATGAAGATATCAATTCTGCAGGACAATTTCTACGAGTCCTTTCACCTCTGGAAATGCAGCACCAAAACCCACATCCTGTTTATTCCAGGTTTTTAAAAATGTTGGATTTTGGAGGGTTGTGCTGGGACAAGGGACGAGTCATTGGAAATCCCATTGCTCAGAAGTCACAGGTATGGTTGGATTAAAACTCATCCTTCAGGTTCTTTGTCTGCTAAGCAAGGTCCAGGATTATTTATTCCAGGTTCTCCAAGAGCTGGACTCATGCACAGAGCTGGCCTTTATTGCAATTGTTTCTCCAGCTATACAATATCAAAAGAAATACCTACCATATGGGGATGCAGGGAGGTTAATTCATTAATATTTATGTAGCACTTTTAGACATTTTTATAGAAGTAACTATAAAAATGCTTATACAGATGAGGCCATAAAAATGTGAAATTGTATTCCTGTGACTTATAAATTTTGGGCAGTAATGCCATGCCCCTTGTTGTTCTCAGTGTTTGTTCTTCTATGCAAAGCCTTCATGTAGAGTGGGATAATTTTAATCCTGTTTTAGTCACCTAAAATTTAGGTGTGTAGCCTAAGCCAGTAATTGCTATTCCTGCTAAAGGAGAGAATCCCACAAATCTAAGCTTGCTGCTTAATGTTTGGATTCTGAACATTTGCTGAGCTGAATCTCCTCTCTGCAGGAGAAGTGCCCAGTGCCCATCACACCTCCCTGGCTCTGCCCCCTCTGGGGCTTTGGAGGTTGCTGATGGTTTGGGAATGGAACTGCTCTGTCCAACAGTTTGGCATTTCTGGTTGGCTGGGAATTCTCTCCTGTTCTCTTTATTTAGCTTTTAAGACAGTGGTAATTCCCAGCAACACAACTAAAAATGCCTCTGCTATGTAGATAATGGAAATAGGAACTATTCCACATAATTCCTGGAGGGAATACAGGAATCTGGGGCTGTTCATTTATATTTTTATAACCAGTTGTGCTCCTTGCCCTGTAAGAATGCAGGTGGAGCTGTGCAGAAGTGCAAGGATGCATTTCCTTCCGTAAAACCTGAGGGAATTTTAATACAACTGTGAGTGTGTTAACAATATTAAACCTCATAACTGTCACACTCATCACTGAAACTCTTTATAGTGCAGCATTTACAACTAAACCTCTGAATCAGAGGAGACAGAGGGGGAATTCTCTCCATGGTCCCATGACAGGTGTTTTCTACAGTTTGCACTTGGCAGCACTGAGGAATTTGATAAAATACAAATAGTTCCAAGAGAATTTTGCTTCTGTTCATTCACAAAATAACTCTTGTCTGTGCAGAGCATCTGATTATCATTGGGTAGAATGAAAGAGTTGATATGAGTTATAACCAACCTGAAAGGGAAAAAAACCCCAACACTTTTTAAAAATCTGGCATTATAAATCTGACAGGTCTCTTTCTCATAAATGAGGTACATGCTTTTATATTTTATTCCAGCAGGTTCATAACATGAATCCCCTCAAGTGTGAGGCAGAACTGGTGTAAACCAAGGAACTGTTCCATGAGCAATTCCGAGCCACAATAAACAATGATTTACTTCTTGGAGCATCCCATTTTGCAGGATGATAATGCTATAACTGTAATGAACCATATCTCCTTGTTATGAGGAGGAATCGGGCACAGTTGTTGCTCAGCCTCCTGTGTATCTTGTCTGACAGATTTCTCCCAGCTGCCTTGATTCTCTTGTAGGGAATTGGTAACTCTTATCTCCAGCCTCAGTGCTGGAATGTGATAAACATGTTTTTCTTTATGCACAGGACACAGAAAGGCAGTTCTGCTCTTACTTTACTCCAAAAGAAATTGTAGCTTTGAAGTCATCCTCTGTCCTGTAGAAGCCACTAAGCCTTTTCCATTTAAAAAGCAGCTCTCCATCTGTTTGGCTGATCCTGCCCCTCAGCTGGGTGGGCACAACCTGAGTGGTGGGCAAGGCACATCCCAGATGTGTTCGTGAGCGATCCTGAGAGGGATTTCCATACATTAATTCTTTTTTGGGATATACTGTGTATATGATGAGTGCTGGTTGTTTGTAATGACTGTAAACTAAAAGAGAAAAAAAAGAGGGAATTTTATTTCTTTTTCTATCCCTGAGACTCTGACAGAGAATTTGATATTAACGCTGATTTTGGGTAACTCTTCTGAATGCACTGTCATTGTAGCAATAAAATGGCCTTTTGAAGTTCTATTTCTTACCCTTTTCAAGCAGTTTCGTAATGAGTTTATGAATATGTCTGTATTTTAGTAGCTTGAATTGATGAAAAGAGCAATTTGCTATTGATTTCCAAACACAGAATTTCAGTCAGTCAAAGCACTAATTCCCCATTTTCCCATATTGCAGAAAAGGTGCTGTCAGTGGCAGCCAATGCATGGGAACGACTCTGGAAATCCTGGGAGTTTTGGGCTGTAGGAGAAGCAGTTTCCATCCTCTAGAAGGGGCACACCCCAGTGGCATCTGCCCATGCCCACCCTGGTTTGCCACCCAAAGCAGTTGTTTGCTCAGTGAGGGCAGCCAGGCTGTGCCTGGAGGAGCTGGGAATGGTCAGATCAGCCCCAGCAAGGTGGGACATCAGTCCCTGGGCATGGGCTGGGGGATGACAAACTGCTCAATGAGACTCTTTGTCAACATTTAATGTGAGCAAAAGAGGGTGGGCAGTGCCCACCTGGAGCTGGCAGTGATGCTCTATGGCTGGCTGGTGCCCACAGCCTGGTTTGGGTTTGGGAATGTGCTCAAAGCCACCCTTGAGATGGTCACATTCTGGAGCATCCCTGGCAGCTGAGAGGACAGAGCATTTTCTGGAGAGAAAACCAAAAACCTTCAGAAAAGTCCTCTATGTCATCCAAACAAGGCTTTCAGTTTGCTTTGTTATTTGAATTTTTCATTCCGAAACTTTGAGTTTCTAGGAAAGGGAAATGTTTGTTTTCTTTCTGTCATAAAGTTTTGAACTTCAATTAACTTTCTTTTTTTTCCTGCTGCCTCAGACAGCAGACAGAAAGCCTGGGTGGGCACAGAATGGCCTGGGGCACACCTGCCATCTGATAGAATCCTTACACCTATGCCAAGGGAGATTTATGTTCTTATGAATAAATATTATTTGGTTACTGTATGAAAAATGATTTCTAATGGGAGCAAAGGTGAAAACTATAACTCACTTATACAGCATTATTCTCTTAATGAAAGTCCTGCAGGACATTATATTTCTGGGTTATTCAAAAAGCTCATTAAGGTGCCCCAAATCTGATGTTATTTTCACCTAGAAAATGCAATAACCTCCCCAAATAATTCAGACCTCTATACAAAGGGGCTAATTTAGTTTTATTCTTGTGCAGAATATTCACCTTCAGTAGAAGAATA
>JAOXXN010000137.1:23093396-23125567 GCA_026770055.1 Myrmophylax atrothorax
AACAAATAAACAGGAGAGGGTCCAACACTTGAAATGACACTGAAGTCAAGAGAAAATATAAATGAACCAATTCTGAAAGGAGGATCAGTGAATCAACAAAAACTGTGAGACAATACATGGAGAAAATGACTTTTTGTAAACTGAAATCAAGATAACAGAACAATTTAAGAGACTGAAACACCAATAGATATTGGGCCAAGACACACTTTAAGTTTTGACCTTCTCTAAAACTCTGAGATTGTTTTCCTCAGTCTTCTGGGAAGGTGGATTTTCTAGAGCATGAAATGTGTATCAGGCTTTGATCTGAATCCAGACTTTCTTAAAATTAAGAAGTGTGATCACCTAATTGTAATTATACCATCTATCATGATTGCTCGTGGTCAATTCATGAGCTGAGAACGAGGTGGAATTTTAGGCTAATATATTATCCCTGTAGATTTTTTCTTTTTCTTTTTCTTTTTTTTTTTGCCACATGCCCCAAATAATAATTCTTCATTTTCTTCAAAATTAAAACAGTTTTAGTCCTCTGCTCCCCCCAGTGATACTCTGAGCCGTACTGGAGGATGGTGGCAGTGCAAACAGCTCAGATGGCTCGAGTGTGCTGAGCTGGCTCTTTGAAGTGATGAATTGCCAAGAGCTCTGAACAACCGAGCCCAGGCTGGGAGCCAGCAAATGTTGGGAATTTGCAATGGAGAGCACACAGCATGTTCCAGCTGAGGGAAAGGAGGAAACCTTTCCAGTGGCAAACTTGTTCAACACCTGTTTCCTGCGGAGTGTTTTGTACACCTGCCTGGAGAGGCACGGACTGGCCATTGCAATCAATGAGATGCTGAGCAATGAACCGTTCAGCTCATCAGGGTGTTGGTTCAGGCATTTCTCTGCTCCTTTGCAGGCACTAAAATAATGCTGGTTGAGATAATTGGGTAATTAAGTAAAATTGTTTTCCATAAGATCTAAGAGGAAAGTATGGTTGGCTCCCCACCTGTCTCTCCTGAAGAACTCTGCAGGTCTTATTAAAGCCTTTCTCATTTCCATGCAAATATGATGGAGTGTCAGACACAGGCAGGTTTTGCTCTTGAATGATGAGTATCCCTTCTTCTAACCTGTGTTTTGGGCTCAAGAACACGGGAACTTTAAGGCTGCAATCAGGCTTCAAAATCATCTCAATACACAAACCACTTCTGCTACTCAACATTATTCCATAGGAGTGTTTTATAGGATTTATTTTGTCTTGGCTTTATTCTGCCTTCATTTATGCGTGGGGGATGTTCTTCCTTTGTCAAAAAAAGAAAAATAAAGCAGTTAATTTCTTGAGTTGATATTATTTTACTGGAAATTAAAGTCTGAACACTTAATAGCTCTAAGGTAAGAATGGCATTGATTTCTCAACCAGCCTTACTACACTGAGATTGCAGCAGTGGCTTCAAAGCAGTGGTGAAAGTAAATTAAGTGACTGGTTTCTAATCATCTGAGCTGACTGGTAATGGCTCCCTACATTTATGATTTCATGCCATAAAATTGATCTATAAATACAGGTTACAGTACTCTATTATCTTGTCATCCCTATGTTTAACTTTCAGATTCCAATCACTCTGTTTGTGGTTTCTGCAATGCCTTTATGTTAATACTGAGCTTTGGTGTTTACATTAATCCTTCCTTTTCTTTGAAAAGAAAACAAAGGGACAAACCAGAAAGACCTCAGTGGCACAAATAACGTTTTTTGGTGCTATAAAACTGCTACCTCTTACTCTCAAAAGCAACCCATCTGTTGTGATAATGAATGTAATGGGAAAGAGTTTTAATTATGACTGGCATAACCATCAGCCACAGACTTGCTGTCAGAGCTGCCTAAAATGAGGATATAAAAAATCTGCTACCTCACATAAACAGGGATGTTTAGGTAGTACAGCTTGTTAATTATCTCTTTATTAAATCTCGTCCTTCTTTATCGTTGGAAAAATATTTCTAAGAATAATGTTGTCACGATAAAGGTGAAAGCACTGATGGTGCTGTGAGAAGTATTAGAATGTCTGGAAGAATGTTTCGTATTTACATGCATTTGACACTTACCCATGTGAAGAAAATCTATTATCTGCTGAGAAATTGCATTTATCAGTTTATCTTGGTATTGCATTATTTTATGACATTTTCCTTATCACACACAGATTTTTCCATACTTATCTCCAAAGCCCATCCATCATGTGTAGTGCTCTGAGCAGACAAGTGGATTCATCTCCAGCCAAAGGGATACCAAATATTAACTGCATGGAGTGTTCCAAAAAAGCTTCACAGGTAAGAAGAAACTTGTTGTCACTGACTTAATCTAGAGATTGTTTTCATTTAACCACCTTAATTACAATGTGTTGTGTCTGTATGTCAGTGTGGCTTCTTAGATACACACATATGCATAAAAGATAGAAACCAATATGTGCCTAATTATCCCACTGAAAGAACTATATCACATGTTAATTGGACAAAGGGCCATTTTGGCAAATCTTGATTTCCCAGGATGTTTAGATTTTCTTTAGTGCAAAGCTCTACTAAATTTAATAAAGCTGCAAATCTCTGTTCATCTGAAGGAGCAAAACAAGCCTATTATGAATCAGAGTGTCTAGGCACAGAACTTTAAATTTGTTCTTTCAAAACAAACCTGCCAGAACCCCAAAGTCCCGAAGATTTCACTGAGGCCAGGGCAAAGAAGATTTAAAAATAATGTCATTGGCTTTAAGAAGAGTTGACCCCTTAAAAGGTGAGTTGAAGTCCCAGTGTAAGTCACAGTGTAGTGTCCAGTCTTTACCTTTTTTATTCAATTTCTATTTCCTTCTTTCTCTTCAGTTACACCCAGAATTAACAACAAAGGTATAGTCAGAGCCTCAACCAGTTTCTAAGGAGTAAGGATATATCTCTCCTGTTAAGGCTGCACCAGTAAAATCAGAAATGCAAATATTCAGGTGCTTAAAATGGATGAGGAGATCACACAGAATTTGTAATGAAGCCATTGTGAGTTTGTCCTGTGAACCTTCAACTGCAGCAGGAATTCATAATTCTGATGTCTGAGCTGAGAATATTCTGCATTTATTAACTTGCTTTAGCCCAAAGTGGACAAGAGGGAAATGCTTTTCTCTGGGAGAAACTCATTTTGCCAAGTTACACTTAAAAGTGAAGGAGCACTCTGATATTTACAGTATATTTTCCAGATACCATCCTGCACAGAAAACACAGATAATTAAATGATCACAAACTGTAGTGCAATTAGAAGACTTTGATGAAAAATGTGATTTAAGTAACACACATTTTACTGGCAAAAAGAGCAGTTCTGCACTCAAATGCATATTAATCATCACAGTATGTGTGCTTTGTTTGCTGCTGATAAACTGATTATTCCTTTGTCTTTGCTTGCTCTGAACAAACAGCTATCCCCAAATGCCACTGATAGCACTGAGTGGGAAGGATGAGTCCTGGCAGAGTGGGGCACAGTGGCATCCTGCCCTCAGCAGAGCAGTAGAACCAGTTTCCAGTGGCAGAGAGGTGGAGAATGTTTCGGACCAGCACAAAGAGTAGAGAACTTCAGGATGCTGGTGCTTGGGGGCAGACTCACAATTCCCCCTCTTTCTCAGAAGACAATATTTATGAATATATTTATCCATGAAATGTGCTAAAAAGAAGGATTTTTGCTGGTCCTGGTGTTGCACCCGAGCTGGAATTGCAGAGCAGGTGGATTTGGAGGAGGGACATCCCTACCGTGGGTGGGTTTGGGTGGTGTGAGAGCACCCACTGAGGTGCCCTTGGCAGCAAAACAGACCTGGAACCACCAAGCTGCAACCCAAATAGCACAGCCTGGATCTGGAGGGGTTTTCCTCCCAAATCTTGACTGTTTGGCTGCTATTCTTTTGCATTCAGACAAAGCAATGGGGCTCCATTCTGTCCAACACCACCATGTGTCTATGAAGCGAATTTCAAAGTCATCTGCAGACAACCCTCTAAAAATGATATTTTCCCCCTCCACACAGTTTTACACATTTTCTGAAATTGGATTTTCCTTCTCATTTTCTTACTAGCTGTTCAAAGGCCTGTTTTGAATTAACACCTCAGCCACTAGTATGTGTTTGAAAGTAAATGTTCCATAGAAATGTGGAAAAAAAAAAGTTTATTAACCTCCCATAACAAGTGAATTGTCCCAGATCTGGGGGTTATATTGTAGCCATTACACTTCTATTAGAGAACAGTCTTAGCTGTGGGGAAAAGGCACAGACATCTGCAGTCTCATACAAGTGGCAGAATTGAACACAATGGGAACATAGAGAAATGGGTAAAAACGATGCTGTTGGCTGCCTCAGTGAAACTAAATGTTGCATAACATGTTTTTGGGGGATTTTTTTGCAGTGCTTCAGCATTCAAATTAATTAAAGAACCTTCCAGAACGAGGTGCAATGTTGCTTTGGAAATACATTGCTTTAGCAAGCTGTAATGGGCAAGTCAGCACAGTTCTGTAAAATCAGTCTGCAGCTTGTACCAATTAGAGTGGCTGTGCTAGGAATGAAGTTTTACAGTTCCTTATTTCTAAAAGCCATTTTTAAATCATACAACCATTAATGCTTTTGCAGGCAGTCATAGCAGCACATTGCAGTTGGTTAGCAAAGGTTAAAAAGAAAGAGATGATGAAATTTCACACTGATTTTTCCTTTTCAATTGATAGTGGAAAGGCGTTAAAGCCACAGCACGTCATCATCTCTGTCGCTGGTACCAACATCCATTTCATAGAGATACAGCTCCAGGTTGGACTCCAAACTTCCAGGGGGGCTGATTTCTGGGAATTGGAGGTTATATGTGCATTTATAAGGTGGGTGGAGCTGCAGTGAAGAAAATATCTCTGCTCAGTAGCACAAGAGAACAGCTCAAGTTGGCACCTCTGAAGGACAGACACTAAAACAAAGGGAAGAGTGAAATGTCACTTCAATTTAACCTGAACTGTGCTCAGGGTGGTGTCGCCTCACCTGAAAAAATAAATGGTGGTCTTCATGGTGGAAGATTCTTTGGTAATTTAGATTGTCAAAGAGCCCTCAATGTGCTGAAATGTCTTACACCAACTGAACATCAGCTCTCAGGTTCTTATGGCATCTTTATCCCATTTGAAACACATGGAGGGGAAAATGTAACAGCAAAAAGTGCTGCAGTTTGAGGTCTGGGGCCACAGGTGGCTCCTCTCCTCAGGTGATTGGGGTATCTCAGTAAAGACAGGCTGGTCCCATAAAAAATCAAGAGGAGAAGAGGTATTCTGAGCATTTCAACCTGATTTATTCGAGTTCTGAAGTGATTACCCACAAATGCTGTGCAAGGAAGCAGGAAAGGAAAGGCCACTTGGTCTGAAACGTGCCCAGAGGTGTCTGTGTGAGCAGGAAATTAGCTCAGCTGGTTAAAAAACTTGGTTGGAAATAATGCCAAGGTCATGGGTTCAATCCCCTGTGTGGGCCATTGACTGAAGAGTTGGACTTGCTGATCCTTGTGCGTCCCTTCCAACTCAGAATAGTCTCGGATTCTGTGATTAAGAAAGATTTGCACTGCCTTGCAATTAAGGGAATTTGTGACTTATTCTTTAAATGCTGTTTGGTTTGGGGTTTGCTTGTTTGGTTTGGTTTTGGTTTGGTTTTTTTTTTTGAGATATGGGTAAAATATTTGACAGCCCATTCTTGACAGTAACTCTGGGGGGTTTTTTGGCAGTTGGGCCATTAAGGAAAGGTGAGAAGCTCTCAAGGGCAGTGTGGTGGCCAGAACTGCTCCTGGAGCCCCTTTTGGGTTTCAAACTACCATTGTACTTCCAAAGCTGAATGGACTGACTGAATGATAAGTTTTAGAGAGCATTGTTAGCTTTTTGTTCACAGAAAGGAACCTTCCCTTGGCATTTAGGATGGTTTTAGTGAACTTCTTGCTGGGAATAGTGTTTAATACTCTGAGCACCACCCTCTCCTGGAGCTCTCTGCCAACAGGTGTAGGACCTGCTCAGCCAAGCAGGGCGAACTCCACATCCAAACTGTAGAAATGGGAGCATTGACTTGCTGGGTGGGTCCTCCTGACTCAGGTTCTGTAAAGGTTAAGCTGAGAATTGCCACACTTGAGTGGCAGAGACCTTATGGAAAATTTATCTCACTAGACATTTAAAAGGCAGATATCCACCTCCAAACTGGTCATCGTGAGCTCTTTTAATTGACTGATGGAGAGGCTCCTCAATGCTAAATTGACTCAATGTTTATTTTCCTCCTGTGGGGCAAAGCTGGTTTGGATACAGCAGGTACAGCTGAGCCACCTGAGCACCATCACCCCTTCAGCCTCACTGAACAGCAGCCCCTGCTTTGGAAAATGGTGATTTCTTGTTTTAGTCCGAATTTTTATATTGTTTTTATTTATTGTTTAAATAATTATTTGCTAAAATATTGTTCTCATCCACGTGTGATGATTTCAGTGGAGTTATGGGTCTATACAATCCTGTATTTCTTTTTTACTGCTCTGGACCTGCTGCCTGAAAGACATAGAGCTAATTTTTCATCCACTGGGAGATCATTAGCATAAAAAAGAGACAAGGACAACGAGGCCTACCTTGGCATCACAGCTGTGGAAGAGGAATTTAGCTTGTCCCTTGTTTCTGAGTATTTTCAAGCACGTTTGTATCTCCAGACTGAGGAAAGCAGGAGCTTTCTTAGCACTTCTCACAGTCAGATTTTTGGTGTCAGATTTTTTTTTCCCCCGTCTCCCCTTGCTGGTGTGACAGATGACATTCAGAAGACCACAGGAGGACTGGTAGAAAATTTTGGAATATTTTACATTAACACTACTGCTTGCAATAACGAATCAAGTAAATCTTAGCTCAAAAAAAGGTCCTCATTTCACTCTTCTGAGAAATGAGACCATCACTGGGTAGAGAATCAGTTCCATAAAGTCTTAAGTTCTCTTCCTGGAGAAGATTCACTGCTGTTTGTGTTCCACAGCCACCACTCCCACAACTGCAATTCTCATTTTTCCCAGGTGCTGTTTCCAAACAGTGCTTGTTGCAAACACTGACTAAACCCCTTCATGCAACTCTTGGAAAGAAAACTCATCCCCCAGACCCCATAAGGGCACCACAGAGTTGTTCTTCTCCAAATGAACTGGAATTAAAAGCCTTCAGGTGTTGAGAATGAGAACAAAATGTCTTGAATGCAGAGGCCATGGGGGTGAATTTGAAACTAATTTATTTAGGTGAGAATAAATACCATGTTGGGTTGAATAATCCCAGAATTGCAGGACAAATACATGAAGAAAAACTAGTCTGCAGGGTATATTCATGCTGTATTATATGGTACACAAAAAAAGATTAAAAAATTCAATTTTTTTCATTCATCTTGCAAGTCAACATCTCACCCATTTGGCCATTTGCTCACTAATCAGTGTGTGGTGTCATTTATCCTCATTTCCTTAAGCTGCCTCAACATTTCTCATCCTAATCTTGGCAATCTCTGTGTGACATTGCTCATTGCTGTCTGCCTGTCATCGTGTCACCACTTGGAGCTGACACTGTTTATCTTTGCTCCCCACACAGTTATCTGGTGATTGTTGTCCCAGATCATTAGTCCTGGGTCACTCCTTTAACTGGCAGAGTTTCCTTCTGGGGTCACTTGGCCTCATTCCAGGCTTAAAGGAGTGGGAAAAACTTCCTGGAATGCTTCAGGTTGGAAGACTGAACTCACTAAAGGGCTCATCTACCATCCTGCTATCAAAAAGAGAGAAACTGAGACCCTAGATTTGGTTTGAGGTTTCAAACAACTAATTAATTTGCTAATTGAGGACTGTGGAAAAACCAAACCAAATGAAAAAAACCCTTCACCTTAAATGAAACACAGTTTAAACTTAGAAATGTGATTTTCTTTCTCTCTGGACTTTGTTTTATATATACTTTTTATGATGAGACTGCACCTGTTAGTTTCAATTAAACTAATTGAAAAAACACAAGGTTGTCCCTCAAAAATCTACAGTCTAGAATGTAATTTTGTTCACTTTGAAGATTTTCAAGCCTTTAACTTTACTTTTCTGTTGCTGTTTTCAATTCTTTTGGCAACTGCTTCGTTTTTCCACCTTAGAGACTGAATGTTGTCAATACCTTGGAAAAAGCTTTGATTAAGGAGAGTTCAAACATGGTTTTATATCTTTAAAGCACTTTGAAATGCCTTTTCATGGGTTGCAGTGATGGCTGTTGGTGGATGAGGAAGAGTTGGAGCCCAAACTACTGAAAACTGTCCTTGTTTTATTACATGAGAAGTGAAAATTATATAGAACTGATCATATGGAGTCAAACAAATTGCGTATGAAGGGTCAATCTTTGGACAGGATTCTGAGTCCAAACCCAAGGCAGAGCCCTGAAATATTTCACTACAACCCCCAAGGTGCTGAGTGTGGGTAAATCCACTCTTAGAAGGTTGAGCTGAGTCTTGGCAAGGTAAGAATTCACATCCCTAGTTCAAAATCTGAGCATGTTTTTTGCTGTTTGAATCTGAATAACCAAAATTTCCTGCTCGGCATCCGGTTTTCCCTCTCAGAATTGTCAGGGAAGTGCTAAATGAAGTGGCTCCAAAATCTTGGAGCTGTAAATTGTGTCTTGTCTCTGTAGAACAAAGAGTGTCTGACCTCCATTTCTGGGAGGTTGCTCTCCAGATGGGGTTGATGACAAGGCACAAACCCACGTTAACAACTCTGTGCATCTCCAAACCACGACAAATTGGGCAACTGCTTCATCTCAGCTGCACTGGGGAGGAAAATAAGGTTTTGTGTTTCATGTGGAAGAAAACAGAGCACAAAGTCATCTGTTGTTGAGGAGCTGATGTGTGTTATCCTTTTAAAGGGTGACAGGTGACAATTGGAGCTTTATCATTATTTCCCTGAGCATTGTTATTTAACACAAAATAATATGAGTGTCATGGGCTGTCTGTACAAGTTTTGCTATAATATTTTTCTATAATATCCCAGAAATATAGGTCAAAATTTCATCTTCAGAACTAAAAGGACTTTACTGGGGTGTTTATGTGTATATATATATATATATATATATAATGCATACTGGCTGCAGACTTTGTATTTTATACATGTCATTCTAAATATAAGTAAGCAGACTTTAAAAAGCTAAAAATAATGACCAGGCTTGATTACATTTCAAATCACTGACTCAGAGAATCACAGAATATTCTGAGTTGGAAGGGCCCCACAAATGTCAGATGCCATTTCACATCTGCTCTTAGATACAGTTCAGAGTGTTGATTTCTTCTGTAACTGGCTCTGAACAGTTGGTAGACAATTTAGAACCTTTGAAACACCCAAACTTTGTTTTTCTTAAAAGAAAAAGAAAATTTAAAGATGCACACACGAATGTGTCCAAATCTTTTTAAGCAGCCTCTGATCCAATTTGAGAGAAAAAAGTTCTTTTTTGAAAGTAAGAATGCACATTTCCTTTCCAATATGAAGTTCTCTGATTTAAATCAGGGTTATTCAGTTGTACTCTGGTTTATGTTTGAACAGTTGCTTTGGAGACTGAATCCAAATTAATGCAAATTATGATCGATCTATCTATCTATCTAATCAATCTGCATCTGGTACAGCATCCTGAATGATGCAGACACTTGTCTTGCATCTCTTGGTACAACATTAGCTAAAACATTATTTTAATTCCTGAAATACCAGAAGAGACCATTTAACTACTGTATTTATACATAATATTAAATATATTCTCAAGTCCTTTCAGGCAGCAAGTGTATGGAAGGTGTAAGAGAAAAATATTATTTAAATGTCAGAAAATGATCAATAAGTTGAACACAATTGCAGGGAATATCTTTGGAGAACATTAATCAGTAAGTTAGTCTTTGTGACAGGAGCAGTCAGATGAGATAAAGGAAAAAAAAAGGTTGCATTGGTTGATATTTTATGTCCTTTACACCATAAAGTGCACTAAAGGTTATTGAATAGCAAATACCTCAATGTCCACAAAGTACAGTGTCAGGAACTCTGGGCTCATCACAGAACAAACTTTATCCTTTTATAACCTTATTCAGTTCCCACCTCATTTTAAAAACTTCTTCTCCCTAGCAAAGATTAAGTTCCTGGCTGTGAATGCCTCCAGATGGTCCAAAGTGCAGGACAAGGTTGTTTGGATTCCCTAATCCTGCAGATCTTCCCAGGGGACAGTGTTTGGAGCAGAGCCACCCACTGGGGGTTAATGCTGTGTGGAGGTGCCCAGCAGGTTCTCTTAACTCAGCCAATTAAAAGACTAATCAAGCTGAGGTGGCACAAGCCTGTGAGAGATGGAGAGGACTTTGGACAAGAGCATGGAATGGCAGGACAGGGGGAATGGGCTCAGAATGAGACAGAGCAGGGTTAATTAGCTATCAGGAGAAAATTCCTCACTGTGAGGGTGGGCAGGCCCTGGCACAGGTGCCCAGAGCAGCTGTGGCTGCCCCAGCCCTGAGATGTCCAAGGCTGGGTGGGAGCAACCAGGCTTAGCAGAAGGTGCCCCTGTCTGTGGCACGGGGGTTGAATGAGATGAACTTTAAGGTCCATCCCAACCCAAACCATTCCATGATTCTGTGATTCAGCCTCTTTGTTTAGACCCCTTAGGAGGAAAAATCAGTTGGTGGGACATGTTGGTCTCCAGGGTCTCAGGTGGAGCTCCTAAAAGAATGAGTCTTCCTGCTTCCAGCTTAATGTTTGTGATAATTTCAATGGCTTCCACTGCACCCCAACAATATTTTATATTGTTTTCTTCTCCTTTTGATGCAGTGGCTCCTCAGGGGGTTTGTTGTGTCCCAGTGTCACTGCAGGCAGCGCTGCTGGCCCTGGATCCCCCCAGCACTGGGCTCTGTCCCTGCAGGTGAGTGGCTGGTACCCCAAGTGGTGACATTCCCAGTGTCCCAAGGCCAAGGGGTCATCGTGCTGGTCCTGCTTTTATGTCCCAGGAGCCTTTTCCCTTCACTGGGACCCCCACATGTCCTTGAACAAACATCCTGCAGGTGTGAACAGCAGAACTGGTGGAAGGAATTCCTTTTTCACTCAGATGAAGTTCTCTTCAGTTTTGTCAGGGTGGAAGTTGTTGATGCACATGTTAGACCATCTTTTGAGATATTTTGGTGTCCTGCTTGTGGGTGTGCTGAGAGCTCCAACAGGCCCTGCATTGTCTCTTCCAGTGGTGGTTTCTGCTGACAATGCCATGACACTGTCCGTGAAATTCAGTGTCAAAAACAATGGGGAAAAAATATATGGGATAAAGAAAAGAAAATTATTATTATAAAGAAAATTATTTTTCATTGCTCCAATATCCTGTACCCAGGAGATATTTCTTTCACAGGCAATAGAGATGTCTCACACCTGCCCCTGCCCATGGGAGAGGATGAGGAACAAGGTGGGCTTTAATGTCCCCTCCAACCCAAACCATTCCGTGATTTTACAATTCTAAGCATGGTATCCTGTAATAAAACTTTGAATTTTTACTCTGATTGGACCCACACACTTCTGTTGACACAAGTATGTTAGTGAAGTGAGCAGAAGATTATATTTGATGGAGAAGTAAGTTTGGGTTTTCCCCTACTGTCTATAAAATTAATATTTGATCCCCAACCTCTGAGGGTCAGTGATGCCTTTCACTGCCCCTTGGTTTGCCTTGAATTACACCCAGTTAAAGAAGCCTTCAAGTTATGTAAAAAAAAAAAAAAAGAAAATGCTCATTTTTCAAAAGCACAGATGACAGCAAACAATTTTATCAGTATATGAAGAAATTAGGGCAGTTTTTCTCATTAGTTCTACCAAGACTGTAGAATCCACCCCCCCCCCCCCCTTCCTTTTTTCCCCTTTTTTCTTCTTTTTCTCCCTCCTGCAGCATCTGCCTGACTGTGTAATATTGTTGCCATAGTGAACGTTGTCTGATATCAAGGGGCTGCCAATCAGGAGGAGTTATGAAACTAAATGATGTGCTGTTCCTATCATTCATCAAAACAATTATTAGTGGGGAAACATGACAGGATGCGCTGGAATTGGGACTGTGAAATGAAAATAACTCTGTCCTTTTGTTTTAAACTAAAAATAAGGTCGTGTTATAAATGTGTATAATGGAGAAAAGCGGATTTTTTTAGCATTCCTTTTGCAGTATTCTCAGCCTCCTTTCCCTGACTGTTCATGCTGTCACAGGGCTCTCGTTAAGGGGGATAAGTGAGAGTCTAATTAGCAGACAGCACTAGGCCACTTATGCCAATTGACTTTTATTAGTGAGGGAAGGCAGGGGAGGCACAGGAGGCTTTGATTCCTCTGGGACTCGGCCAGGCACAGTCTGGGACTGTGGGGAAAGCCCAGGGAAAAGGAGGAATCAGCTGAGCTGCTTAACTTTGAATCCCTTCTCTGAAATGGTCCAGGGACCTCTGGGTATGATATTGAAGCCCGAGAGGGATTCTCTTCTTTCCCCCTCCTGCATATAAAGATTGATGTTGGAGGACTGAAGAGAGAGAAGCTGTGCCTTAAAAACAAAACTCATCTTCATTTCAGCATCTCAGCACCTGCTCTGGAGAGGGAAAATCTCATCATTCTCATTCACCACTGCGACTTGCAGTACCTCCCCATTAACTGAGAACTGCTCTGGGTAGGAAGGGTTAGGGCTATTTCAGCAAAGAAAACTAATTCCAGTCTCACTTCTCTTCCTGTGTGATTATTCAGCACATAAAAGAAATCAGCATGTATGGTCTGCATTGGTATTAGTCATTTAGGCAGAGGGAACACAGAGAATGCAGGGAAAAATCAGAAAAAGGAGTTATTTTCTTCCTCAAAACAATGAACCTGCAGCCCTCAGTCTTTGAGGTTCATGTTTTCCTGATGTTCCTGCAGCTGAATCACTGTGAGCCCGTGATCACAAATGTTGGTAGGGCTCCATTCTCTCCTTGAGTTACTGATTAGATGTTAATTTTTTAGTAAAGTGGAAATATTAACCTCTGATGGTGCCAGATCTTAGTCCTCAGATTGACTGTGCGTACAGTAAATTTTCTTTGCCTGGGTTTGATCACTTCACATCAGTGCCTCCAAACAATCAATATCACACTGTGTTTAAAATTATCTTTGAAGGGCCACAAAGTATTCAGGTGGAAAAAAAAAAAATCTCGAGAGGCCAGCAGGAAACTAATAAGATTTACTAATAGCTTTTACTTTTGTAATTTGCAGCGAAACCAAAGTGTAGACTGTGAATAGCTGGGTTCTTAATTGGATATTGATCTAAACAAATATTCTCTTTCTAAGTACCTGTTAAAATCGGTTCCTGCTATTTGTTGGGACACATTATATTTATCCTTCTTTCTGTAGAAGTGGTGCTGCTGTTCTGAGTTCTATAGAGATGCATTAGCAGTACCCTTTTAATAGACTATTAAATTCACTTTGCTTTGATTTACTCAGTGTTTGAGTGTAGGCTGAGTATTGTGTACAGCTGCAGACAGAGGAGTAGTGAAAATAATGTAATTATCACCATTTATGCTACTATTTATTTTGTTAATTTGCTTGGAACTGCAGTTTATGGAGCACTTGTGTTGTATCCACTTTTAAACGTGCTTTGTATGTGGCTTAGTATTATTTACCCTCCAGTTTGGCTCCAAAATGCTGCTTTCAGTGGCACTTTCTGAGTTTGATTTGACTTCCTTGCTTGTTTTTCCCTGCTGTAGGGACACACCACACCATTATTCCAGAAGTTGTACATCATTCTTCTTCCAGACAGGCTCTTTTCAAGTTAAAATTCTCTAATCATACAGACAGAGCTTTGAAATGCAGACAAAACACACCAGTGGCTTTTTTTTCCCCCCCTTTGCCAAGTTTCTTAATTATTAAAGGAAAAAAAACCCCCACCAAATCCAAACCCCCAAAACTGTTGAATTAAATACATTACTTCCTAGAAAGATTAATGGGATATGATGATTAATACAGATATTTTTTGGATTTGGCTTTGGCTCTTTGTGTTATAAATCAAGCTGACATATTTCAAAACAAACCCATCTAATAATTTGGATTTTTGTGATTAATTTTTATCCTGACTTATTCACACCTGATTTGGTTTATATCTAAAAATGGATAGAATAGAAACATGATATTTTGGGAGGTAAAAAAGCAGAGGAGTGTAATAGGTGCAGTTCTATTTCTTTTAAGTGAGCTTTTACAGGGCAGCCTCATCCTTGAGGTGACACCACTATAAACCTTTAGACTGGATTTGTATTAAAGCAAAAAAAAAAAAAAAGGCATTCAAACTGAAAACTTCATTTTGCTCAGTAAGAAAATTAAACTAATTAATAGCAATTGTACCAAACCCAAAGAATTGGCTGCACCTTGAGCTGTGGAACTATTGACCCCAAATGAATTTGGCAATATATTGAAACATGTGGGAGGAGGACAGAGCTGCTTTCTGAGTTTGTTGCATTTTGGGGTTGTTTCTGCAATAGATTATTCCGTTTGTGACTAAGATGAAGAAATACCTTTGTCTCTGCTCCAGAAATGCTGTTTTAGAGGTATTTTTTGTTCCAGCCACAGAGTTTTTATATGATATTTATATTTAGCCTGCAATGCTGCAGCTTGCACAGACTGTGCAGAGCACAGGACTGTGGCTATATATGTCTTATTTATTTGCTTTAGAACAAATGTTTTCATAGAAAAGCTGGGACAGGAACATCCCAGTGATCCCAAAGTACTGAAATCGGCCTGCCAAGTCTGGAGCAGACCTGCAGAGCTAATTCCTCCTGTCTCTGTTGTAAGGCAGGTTTTGTAGCCTCCTCTGACACCTCATGGCTGTGTGACCACTTCTTAAAGTCCTGCAGCTCTGGCAGCCCCCACTCTGCTCCATTGCTTCGTTATCTTACCTGCAGAATTACATTTTTATTTTTTTTTCCCTAGTACATGTAAAGACAGAATTTGTGATACCAAAGACAGGACCAGAACAAAAGAATTTTGGAGTTCTGGGTCCATCTACTGGTAAAATGACTCTTTTGGTATTTTATAGGGCAAACATTTAAGATCTGGACAACTTCCTTGCCTGTGTGACTGTGGGAACAACCAAAGCAGGGAAATCACTCCACAGCACCAGAAATTTTGGTTGAGGATATGTGAAGAATTTCCTTCTCTCCAGAACCAGCTTTGGTATGAACTGATTTTCTTATCAAACTTTCTCAGCAGCCCATGATCCCTCAGGAGGAACTGAGCTCCCCTTGCACAGTGGGGAGGGCAGGATTGCAGGGATGTGTTCCAGGAGCCAAAGAGAAATCCTTCCTGCTGCTCCCACTCCTGCTTTTGGCTCCTTGCCTGGCTCCAGGGGTGACTTCCTTTCGAGGAAATATTCTTGTGTCTTTCTCCTGCTTTCAGCTGGAAAAGAGCTTAATATTAATAATAGTAATAGTAACAACAACAATAACATTTTGCTGTTGTAATTATACTACTATTATTACTGTTATAATTATTATTCAATTTTACTTTATTTCAGTTATTAAACTGTTCTCACCTCAACCCACAGGTTTTACCTCTATCCAGTTCTCTCCATCCATGGAGAAGGAGTGAGGGAGCCACAGAGTGGTGCTTGGCTCCTGCTTGGGGTTTAACCATGGGAGGTTTTTTCATGTGTGAGGTGGAAAAACACATTTGAGTTCTTTTTTTTTTAGCCACTTTTCAAGTCATGATTGTTTTTTGAACACCAGTTTGAGTTGGATGATTGCCCAGAGAAGCTGTGGCTGCCCCATCCCTGGAAGTGTCCAAGGTTGGACAGGGCTTGGAGAAACCTGGACTATGGAAGGTGTCCCTGCCCATGGCAGGGGGTGGCACTGGAATGATCTTTAAGGTCCTTTCCAACCCAATCCTTTCCATGACTCTCTGTGTTCCCATTCAGAAATTATCAAAGCTACCTGATTTATCTTTAGGAATTGAGAGAACTACGAAACCTCAGGTAAGAGGAAAGTTTAAAAGAATTATTTGTTCATTTTTACTTTCAATTCTTTCAAATTCTGCCTCCTTGCTGTTCTATGTCATTATTTTATTGACTGTCTCTGTCACATACAAAGAATTTGACACAAACCATCTCAGCTCACCCTGCCATTATTCAAATGTCCCTGGTCAAGGCATCCCAACTGACTGCTATGACTAATTTTGGATTTCATCATTGAAACAGTCATAATAACTCAACATACAAAACCTTGAGGTCTGCACCATTTCCAGTTAAAAGACAAAGAAAAATTAGGAAGCTCGTGTAACTTTGGAGAGGAATTCATTTTTAAAGTCAGCTTGAAGTGCTGCACACTGGAAAGCTGAGCAGGAGGACTCCTGGTTTTGAGGAGTCAGATCAGGGCCCCCAAGGGATTTCCAGGCTTTTGGGTCAGAATGAAACATGTTCCTCAAGTGAAGAGACTGTGCTTTCCAAAATGCATCTGTGCATGCTTTGATGACCTTCATCTTCATCACTGCATGATCACAATCGCTGAGTATTTAAGCACAAACAAACAGGAAATACAAGACAACCCTCCTTCCCATCTCTACATTCCCCATTGGAATTGAAATGCTTAACAAACGAACTTACAATGAACTATGAAATATTTCAGGAGGAAACCGAGCCAAAGATCAGAAGTTTGGGCTGTGCTCTTCGAAGGGAAGGAAATTCTTACAGAATTAAATGTAGTTTTTGCTGTTCAGCAACTCATGGAGCCATCCCTGGGGATAACCACAGCCACGCCGTGTCTTCTGCTCCTCAGCAGGTTATGGGATGTCCTTTCATGTCAGAGGGCTGGTTAACAGTTTATCTTGAGTGTAATAGATTATCCACCATGGGCATTTAAGAACAGAGGCATGAAAAGAATGTATCTATGAAAAATTCTGTGCAAACCAAGGAAAACTCTATAAAAATACCAATAATATTTCCATATATTTCTTACAAGTAGTAGCTGTAAATTGTATCAATGGATAAGAGCTAACCTGCTGACAAATTAAATATATCCAGTAATTAAAATTGCTGTCAGATGAGCTTTAGAGATAGAACTTGGAAGGATCAGGTGTGACCAGGCTGTGCAGACTCACTGCTGAGTTGTTGCTGTTACATTTCATTAGATTTCTGTTGCTTTAGTTGGTATAAATGTGATAATTTAGTGTAACACCAGCCCTTAACTGGGCTGGGAGCCTCAAGTCATGGATGTCTGTTCAAGTGTTTGGGTTCCTGAAGTTAAGATTTCTGACACCAGGATTTTCAGAAGGTCCCTGCACTCAAATGCCTTTTATTTTAGTGGAAAACCCTTGTGATGTTTGAAATATGGCTGCATAAACACCTTCAAATCATCCTTTTGGATCATCAGAATGCTCTGAGTCTTGCTGATGGCTTTGGTTTGGGGATACCAGAAGTTACTGTCATTTTTTAAACGAAGTGTGTGAGCCTGGTCCTTGTCTGCTTTGGGTTTATTTCAATCACAAATACTGAATCCTTTCCATGTTCCTCTGGATGTGTTTCCTTTCCAAAGGCATAACTTTGGGAATTGCCTTCACTGCAGCGTGGTGGTGTTTTGTTGGGTTGTTTTAATCCTCCCCCTATATAAATTTGGGCAATGAAATTCCAAATGGAGCTGCTGGGCCTGTTTTCAAATAGACCTGAAGGTGGAGAAGACCAGAACTTTCTCCTTCCCTGGCAGTGCCTCTCTCTGAGCCTTTTTATTAACTGTGCTTTGGAGTAAACATGGGAATCTCCTCACCTTGGAAATGATGATTAATGTGCCAAATAGTAGGGCCAGGAGATAAATTTGTGTTTATAAATCAGAAAGAATTTACTGAAGTGAATCCAGATTCCATTGAGATCTAGAAAATATTGTAAGTTATCATGAAGAAGATTGGACTAAAATCTCAGGTGTATTCCCTGTGCAGCCTCATCAGTGCCAGAGGTTGTGAGAGAATAACAGTGACCCAAGTTAGAGGTTTCAAAGCACAATTCAGCTGTGAATTATCAAGTTTTTTACATATCACAGAGCTTTTTTATTCCTATGCATTGAAAATAACCCACAACAATAAACAATTAAACAACTTCACACTGTTATCCACATTTATATCTCAATGACTTATGAAATGTTTGATAATAAATTGAGGTAAAAACAACAGGGTTTTATTTACAAATGGAAAAAAAAATCCCTGAAGTGGAAATAAAGATGAGAAACACTCTCATGACAGAATTCATGCTCATCTTTTCAAGTGAAAGTATCTTAAGGAATAAATTCTTCACTGGAGAGGCACTGGATGAAGCAGAACCACCCCTACCTGGAATAGGTTTTAAAAACTATAGAAAATATGGCCATGGACCTGTTGGAATCAATCAATAAGCACTTTAGCAGATAACTGGAATTCTCCAAGCTTCTCCACAGGTGAGGAAAGTCAAGTGAAAGGGATGTTGTGCTCTTCCACTGGGAGATATTTCGTCTGGTTTACACCACAGCTGCACTTTCTTTATGTATAATTTGCCTTTTGGATGCAGCACTCAAATACACTGCGTCCTTTTTCCAAAGAATTTGCTTTAAAAAACTGTGGGGGAAAAATATTTTGCCACGTTTTACTTTTGCATCAGGTTAGAGCCATTTTCTTTAAAAAGCTGTAATTTCAGATGAACATTTCTAGTCTAAGTCACCTCTTCTGGTTCTCTCTGGCACAGGGGGTTCAGTGGGGTGTTTTCAGGCTGTACCACACACTCTCCTGGGTTTGACTCTCCAGTGAAGAGTTTAATCTTATTTCAGTAGACAAAGATATATTTTCCTCCTGAGGCCAAATTTTTGGGTGGTGGGAAGTGGCAGGAAAAGTTTCCCTGGGGAAATTCAGGTTGGTCTCTGTGACCTGGGGGGACCTTTCATCTGCTCAATATTGGTTTTCAAATGTCCAAATGAATCTTTTGGGGAGAAGAAAAGCATTGTCAGTGCTAGATAACCAATAATTTATTAAAGAGGTGGTCCTTCCAGTTTCCGTTTTACAGATTACAGCTCCCTTTAGTTCTTTAATAATCATTAAAGAACAGTGTGCACAGATTCTTGGAGCAGGATGGTTGATAATCTTATGGCTCCTGTTCTGCCCAAAAAGACACTGATCCTGGCTGGCCTGGAGATAATGAAGACATAAAGATGATTATTGTTCTTGTCTTATATGTTAAATGAGGCTCATCTCATTCTTAAGAAAGTGGAGAACGTGAAGTTCCTGGGAGAAAACATGAGTAGCTGAACATGGTCCCACATCAAGCACTGCTGGAGAAGAAAGCAGCAGCCAAAGTCAGGGCTGTGGTTGCCACGTGTCCTTCAGGGAAGTCCAGGCTGCTCCGTTCCCACCCTGTGGTCTGCAGTGGCTCCATCCAGACCTGAGAAGGAGAAGTTCTTGTGCCAAATGAAGTGGGCAGGATTCGTGTATTTCAGGAAATTGTCACTTTAGGCAAGTTTGGGTATTTCTGGGAAATCTCTCCCTCTTTTTCCTGTTCTGTTGGGTGATTCCTGTGATGAGGGATGGTGACTTCAACACAATTATGTGGCTTCAATAGCACCCCCATGAACACACCAGTTGTCCTCAGAAGTCCTGCAAAACCCTCTTGTTTCTCCTGCTATTGCTCAGTATTCCCATTTCTTCACTTTTTTGGTGAGTTAGTTGGATTGTCTCCCTTTCAGCTTTATTTCCCAACATCCATTTCCCAGTTTTGTAGATAGATAAATGGAGATAAATGTAACTCTTTCCTGAGTCTTCTGCACTGAAGTATCTCCTGATTGTCTCACCAAGCAATGCTGAGCTGTGATTTGCCTTTCAGGTCCCCCCAACCTGATGGAGGACTTTGATCACACCTTCATCTATTGCAAGTGACAACTGGGCTGTCTCCTGTGCAGAACCCTGATGGCATCTGGAACTGCTGTGGGAATTGTCTGGTCTTTGAGGTAATGATATTTTCTTTGGTTTTCTGCTTTTCATTCAGGCTGAAAAAAATTAGTGAAGTTATTTATTTATTTATTTATTTCCATGGGCAGCTCAACTTCTCTTGAGCACAACCAAATGAGACCAAACATTGTCTTCTGAAAAGCACTGGACAATGAACATTCCTGTTCATTCTTTTGTTCCTCTTAGTGAGCAGGACACAAACTGTTATTTAATACAATCAAAGGAATGTAATCCAAGTTTTTAAGGATTTTTTTGAGGCTGAGGTTCGTATCTGGCTTAAATATCAGTCTTTTCCCAGCAGATAAATAATTTGTGTTAACTTCAAGAATTGCTGTGTAAAACTGGAAGCTTTCCATGACTATAAGTGTGTTTTGAAAGAGGAATTAAAAAACAAACTTCTAAAAGTCTTCTTTCTGTAAATGACCAACACTAACTAAGATGAAGAATTAAAGGGTGCTCTAATCAAAAGAGTTAATTGATACTGCCAGGAAATTTTGCTGTGTTTGTGATCACTGTTATTCACATTTTTTACTTCATGTTTTCTGCTTCTTTGTTGTTAGAGTAGCTTGTGATTATTAAAATTCTCCTAAAGCTATTGAAAGCTTAAATGCATCTCTGCAATAACCCCACATTTTAGAGAAAGGCTTTGTTGCATATCCTGCCTTCATTGCTCATTATCCCAGTATTAGACTGGGGAAGACTCTTGGTTGTCTCATATCACAAAACCCACCAACTAAATATTCATATCATTGATAGCTGCCTATGGGAAGTCTTGCCATATTAAATGTGCTTTTTGGGTTAATTCCTTCTAGTGGAACATTAAAATTCATGAACAGCTATGTAAACAGAAAGTTTCCTTTCATCATTCATTAAAAATAACAAAATGCACCCAAACAGCTGAAAATCTAATATCACATCCAATGTCTGAATGCATATATACATATATTTACAGATGAGTTCCATGAGTGCTTTTGGTTGGGATCTGCACAGAAGTATTTTTGCTTTTATTAAATACAGAGCTCAGCTCAATACTGGGAAATAAAATGCACAGTAAGGACAAATGAGGGGATAAATTAATTAATCAAGTGAGTTTGACAGTTTAATTAATGAAGAGTTTTTCTTTACTTGAGTTAAGCCTTCCATGCACTGCCTTGAACTGTTTACAAAAGTTCTCCTGGTGGGCCCTAATGCTGATTTCTCACATCCTCGATAAGAGACACAGAACAGAGTTTATTCTGGATCCAAACTGGTTTTATCCAGTATATAACTTTGCCAAACATCCAATGGTGTTCACAGAATTCCCACAAAACAAGGGCATGGCAATCAAAATACCACCACTGGTGCTGCCAACAGGAGTCTGGGGGGTTTTAATCTCCAAGGATTTCTAGGGAGTAGATTTTGCCTCTCACTGACATTTTTGACCCTTCATGGGTCTGTCTCTAAGGCTTGTTGGGTTGCAGTTACTTAACCAACTCTTGTTCATTTTACTGAGGTGTCAAAGTTAACATCAATAAACCTTGTCTGGTGCTCCCCTTCAGGGAAAAGTGAGGCTTGAGGAGAACTGAGGGGAAAAGATCTCAGTCTCTTTGACTTTAGAGGGAGGTGTGTCCTTGGAATGTTGTGTTTCATGTGCTGTAATGAATTCCTGCCTTGGCAGGAGGTCATGGAACAGGGGGAGTTCCTTGGGAAACTGCCACTGACTGGATGGAAAAAGTCACAGGAGAAAGAAAAGGTTCTGCATTTCTCTTATGGCCAAGGGAAAGTATCAAGTTACCTTGAATAATTACCAGCAGCAATTAGTGTAGGAAGAAATGGTCTGAGCAGCTGAGTAGGAATTTGTGTGACTTTAGGGGAACATGAAGTTGTGTTGAGTGTTTTTTGAAAATCCTGTTCCTAAGGACTCAAGTTTTGCCTTTTCAGAGTGAGTAAATAGTTGTATTTATCTTCTATCTCTGCTACTAAATTACTCCCTTCCCTGGAATGCAGCTCCAGTTACAGTGCCAATACCCTCTGAGTTTGGGCCAGAATTTTAATTTATAAATAAAAATAATGAGGTGTAGCTGGTATTTAAGGCTCCTCTAAGGAAACATTTCATAGCTCAGTATGGCAGAAACATGTTAGAGGAATCCTCTCAGTTTTCCACAGCCCAGAATTATTTCCCTTTACTGATTTCAGGGTAATTCTTGCTCAGCCCACGCTTTTCACACCCTCTGTTCAGAACTCACCTCTGCTTTCTGTGTGCCTCCAAATGCAGAAGCTCCTTCTGAGGGGTTTCTTAGCAGCTGTGTGAGTGCATTGGAGGGGAATGAAGCATTCCAGATCCTTGGGAGGATCAGTCAGAGCCTTCCACACCACGGCACAGCCACAAGTGCTCTGCAGATTAGAGGCACAGCATTATTGTTACCAGGAGTGGTACCTGAAATCCACTCTGTGCAACCATTGTCCTAATAAATTGCATTACTTGGAGCTTTAAATCCTCACCTTAGAAATTCAATTAGTTTCCAGGGAATCCAATCTTGGAATACAAGAACTTTGCTCATCTGCTGTCACCTTGTGAAGCTTCAGCACCTCATGCTGTGGTAGAAGGAGTTTTGTGGACAAACACGGTGTGAAAATCTTGGCTTAACATGAGGGTTTGTAATCTCTAAAGCAGGAGTGGAGCCTTGTTTAAAGTCTTAGTGGGAATTCAAAGTTCCAAACCTGTGCATTGCCTGTAACCCCCTGAGCTCCCAACACCACATCCTGTTGCTCTCAGAACTCCATCTCCCATCCTCAGCTCGTTGCATGTACAGGCTCTTTCCCTGACATTTTACTCATTGAAATGTGTGTTTTCATCAGTGATGTCTTATTTTACACCAATTAATTTGTGTTAATTTTCACAGGTTAGCTCTCTGATACTTTGTTTTCAAGCCTGCCCAAAACACACAGAACCCACCTCTGTGGATTTACAAACCTTGTTGAACCAGGACCAAAAACTCAGCAGTTCAAGCCCACTCTATTTGCTACTAATTTTATAAGAATCAACTCTAATCATTTTGTTAAGGGTGAAAGTTATAAATATATTGTGAAGACAAATGCTTATTACACCTGAAGAATTCTGATGGTTAGAACCTGTGAGAAAATGTGATTGAGTCAGAGAACAAAAAAAGAAGGAAAGGGAGAAAGAAAGAAGGAAAGGAAAGGGAGAAAGAAAGAAGGAAAGGAAAGGGAGAAAGAAAGAAGGAAAGGAAAGCAAACTTGTTTCAGCAGATGAGAAGTAAAATATTTGAGACATTTAAATAAACAGTGTTCTCTTAAACTACTTCTAAGCTTTTCTATTGAATGCATAAAGCCCCTCAAGAACTAGTTTTAGTTTCAACATGGGAAGATGGAAGGACAGACCAAAAGCTCCTGAGTGCTTTATTAGCTGCCAGCTCTTCTTGGAGTTGGAATGGATAAAAAATATTCCTCCTAGAATTAATTTCCTATTTCACCAGTAAAAAGGGATTCTGATTTTTCCTCCTGACTGTCCTTAATAACTCAAACTCTGAAGGTGCTTGTGGTGCCTCAGAGATGAAACTTTCATAGTCATGAAAGAAACATTGGAATCCCCTTTCACTGGTGGGATCTTCCAGGAACATGTTCCATCAGTGAGGCACCACTGGATCACTCCCTGGAAGTTCAAGGACACAGGAGGACCAGGATTGTGGCAAAGCTGAAGGTCTGATTCTCTCACCTTGCTGAATTTGTAACACTGTTGAACTGGAGTGTAATAAAGTAAAGCTTCAATTAAAAAAAAATTAGAAAGAATGGGTGCAGATGCTGCACAAAATCAAACAATGCTGGATCCTGGAGATGAGCATTCCCATCTATGTTGGGGTTTATATTCATTCTTACTTTGAAAAATGGTATTATATATAAAAGAAACCAAAAAGGTGCTGGGATTTCACTTCTGACATTTGTCAATACATTGTAGAAGAACTGGTTTGTAGCAGTGGCTGCAGGATTGAAATGTTATTTTCCTAAAACCTTGGCATGGAGTGAAGCAAGGTGGAACTTCAATTAGACACGGATAAAATGTCCTGCAGCAGCACTGAAAATTTCTGCCTCCAGAAACCTGACAAAAAGTCAAAAAGAAGAAAACAACATTAACAAGAAAGGCATTTTCATCAATTTTAAGCAGTAAGTACCAGGCTCAGACTTGCATTCTTTAGCAGCCACTGCCATTGATGCTCCTAAGAGACATTAGATTTTTGCTGTTTCCCTCTGCAGGGAACAAGACTGTGGGATGTTCCTTCCTCAAATACACTTCCATCTAAATACCACAGTTGGGTTGCTGCTCTGCACTTAAAGCCTCAGTTTATAATTATAGTTTCAAACCTGTTCCTTTAAATCCACATGGTGTGGTGGAGGCGCCATAAAAAAAATATTAAAATTAGAGAAGCATCATTTGCTTAAAGTCCAGTTGAAAGAGCTGATCCCAACTGTTTTAAGTTTTCAGTCAGAGCTCTGTTTAAGTCACTTTTAGTATTGAAATGAAAAAGAAATGGCACAAATTAGAATGAAAATGAATTTAATTTCTTTTTTGGTCAAAGGAAACCTTTCCAGGTTAAAAGCACAGTGTCTTTAGGGCATATCAGGTTCAAACAAGTCTTCTGCAGTTGAGTGCTAATCATCTTAGTAGTCAAGAATCATTTTCTGTGGATTATGTGATTAAAGAGATCAAAGGGTTCATTATTGCTTTAAATAAATGCTTGCAAGTTCTATTATTCTGCATGACCCTCCACCATGCCAAGGCTTCCCCAAAAGGCGCCCTGTGCACCTCAATTAGTGATTTATCAAAGTTATTTTTCTCTCAGAGCAATATAAAAAGGTCATTGTGCAGATCCAAACATGTGTGTGCCTTTGGTTGAAGACTTTTTTTTTGTGAAAGACAATAAAAGAAACCTTTAATTCTAGAGATACTTTTAAATAAGAGAAAGAGAATAAAAGGAGGCCACAGGAGGCAGAATTTTCTTAAGTTCCCCCATTTTTGGTTGACCATAGCAAAGTTTACCAACAATTTAGGAATTGAGAGTTACTTTCTCTTGAACGCAGATGATTTGAGTTCCACCTGAGCTTATGATACAAAATTTCCCCTTTTATGTGGTTAAATTCATCCCAAATGGAACTGTCAATCCTTTCTGAGCAGGTTATGTGGGAGATGCTCAATGTGAAAAAGGTGTTTAATGTGAGAAGATGTTCAATGTGTGTAATCAGAAGCTGGAACAGGAATCTGCTGGTGGGAACCTCAGCCCAGATGCTGCAAAGGGTTGGGATGGAGAAGTTCCTCCCTCCATGGTGCAGCTGGAACTTCCCAGCCAGTTTTCCAGTCCAGTGGCAGGAACTGGGATAGTTTCCAGTTAAACAAAGAGAACATTATGTAAATATATCCTAAGATTATGTACGTTATGCAAGCTTGATTACATATTTTAATTGCACCATAATCATTAAACTTATCTTTGTATAATTCTCTTTTTTTTTTAATTAAATCCAAATTCTTGGTATTAGACAAGAATACTGATGTCACATTTACACTTCATTAGAGTCATAATTAAAATGTGCAACTAGGCTGGAGAACTAGAGAATGTTTAATTTGAAAAAGCATTTTATTTCATTGCTTCTGTAACAAGTTAGTCTGGGTTTCCACAAATGAATTGGAGATGTAACAACCAGAAAAGTTCATTAAACAGGAGGATTTAGTGCCTTCCCCAACATGTCTGAGGATATAATGATACACAGCACATTTTAACCCCCCTGTGGGGGGAATGTTGCAGAAATGCCTCCAGCTCAGTCTCCCAGGTTTTCAAACAACCTGACAATGCAGAAAGATAAAACAGTGATGTCCCAGTTATATTAAAAATGCATAAATGTAAACGAGGTCCTAGCTGGTTTTAGCTACTTGCTTTAACTCCTGAAACTGGACGGAATCCAATCCTAACTTGGCCACATTTGGTGACTTTTAATCCTTAGCCAAACTAATATTTGGTGAAAGAAGGCTATTTCTGGATAAACTAATTCCTCTGGGAAGGAGACTTTGCTTTCGATGTATTTTGGTGTTCAAAATTGGTGTATTTTGGTGGTGCAGGAGAGGGTTTTATTTCTCAGGTGTAGCAGCCCCAAATTAGGGTGCTGGGCACTCAAACTCCAGCTGTTGTGGAGGTGTTAAAAGGTGGTAAAACAATAAGGAGGATCAGCTGAGCTCTGTCTGGGAGCTCTAATTTTCTGGGAAGTGGCAGCTGAAAGAGCAGAAATGAATATATTTATGGAATGTGAAACCCCCCCAGGACTCTGCTCTTTCCATTTGGTCTTGCTCTATTTGCCAACTCAGCAAAATGCTGGATCTCAATTCCACTTACATTTTTCCATAATATCGGAAGTGTTATAGAAGTATTACAGGAGAAATAAATGTTCTCCCCTTCTGGAATGATAGACTTGAAAAGGACAATTTTGCTGCTTTTGAATGCAATTCAGAATTCTAATACTGCGAATGAAAATGCAATTTCCTGATCAAATGGTGACTGTGCACGTTAGTGAAAGGAGAAAGGAAAGGGCTGCTGCTTGGCTGAGCTGGACATCCTGGGAAGTGGGGAAACATTACATTCCCAAACCAAGGATATTGGGGGGGAAAAAAGAGGGAAAAATAATGGTATTGAACACAGTGTTTAGAGAAGGTTAATATGGTGTTTATAGTTTTTGGAACTCAATCAGTTCTTTGACTGCATCAGTATTTAAAGAAAATTAGACATGTTGTATAGAGGAGTTTCAGGCAAATCCTGAATAATAAAAACATTCAATAAATAAATAATATATATATGCATATTATATATATATATTTACTTATATTTATTTTATATATATATGTATATATAAAAATAGATGAATCCTTACAGCTTTGAAGATAATACATATATTGAATGATAAAATCCTACTCCTCAGAGCATTAACAGAATGTGACTTTTTAAGCTTCCTGGTGTTCCATATAGTGCAAATATACCCCCACCCAGTTCTTTTGAAGGCAACACTGTTAAACAAAAAGTTTAGTATGCAGTGCAAGGTCTCAGCTAAATTGCCTTCTGCTTTCTTTGCAAAATGGTCTTCAATGCTGCTCCAACCAAATTATTTTGCTGTCTGGTTTTCAAACATCTGCTTTAATTGAACTCTGGGGAAATGGGGACCCAAGTTCTAGTTTACTCTGTCATTAAGTGGAAAGGGGTTTGAAATCTTCTATATCTGCTACGTTTGGTTTGTTTGAAAGAATTTATCTCTTGCCTCTCCAGGCAGAGTCTCAAGTATTGACTCCCAAATAGACACACATCACATTAAATATGTTTTCAAAAGGATATGCCATAAACCAGGGTTGTTTCCATAGTTAGGAATTTAAGCAGTTTATTAGGAGGAAACTATGGAAAAGTATGAGTTTCCAAAGTGATAAAAATAAAAACCTGTGCAGAGTTACTTTGTTGGTGGAATTTAATGACATTAATTTATTTTACAATGATTTCCCAATTACATCAGAAAGAATTATCAAGTATTCAGTTTTCCTCCCTGTTGGTTGGTGTTTGGCTTTGTGGTTTTTCTCTTTCAAATTACTAATTCTGCTATTAAAATTATTAACCATTATTTATTTTTAAAATTACTATTTAAAATTACTGAAAGCATGTAGCTTTTAATTAAATTTTCACTACATGGAAACATTGATATTAAAAAACCCTCTAAATTTAGGAATTTCTACAGAAGAAAACAGATGGACTTAATATTTCAATTTGCACCAAAACCCAGTAATTCAGCTCTACAACTACCAGCTATGAAGATTATTCAGTTGGCTTTAATTGTTTTTCTTAAATTAAGTGTGAAATCAAAAGCAAAATAGCAGATATCCATAAAATTCTCCAAATGAAATCCAGTTTTACATCATTTAAATATAATACTTGCATTAACCTCTTTTTTTTCTTCCCTGAACTCATATGTAAGAAGCTTGCAGAGATCTCGTGGCTTGACCTCTCAGAAATCATGGTCAGAAATGGCTTTGAGACAACAGGTTTTTGCTGCCCATGGTGGAATTTGGTTGAAGGTTGGACTTGATGATCTTGGAATTTTTTCCTCCCTTACTGAGGCTGTGATTCTGTGATATATTTTCAGGTATTTTGTGGCAATTTCCCTTCCTCCTCTCTAGGAATAACCACACCCACTGAGAGGTTCAGCACATTTATTTCCATAGTTCCTTAAAATTATTTGCAGGCAACAAACTGCACAAGTGACCTGCTCTAAAGCAAAAGCCAACTGATTAATTAGTTAGGCACTGGTTTAAACCCTTAATTCCCCTCCTAAGCCACCTTTAAAAGGTTAGTCTGGAACTAAAGTTAATCTTTAGACCTGAAGGCCATAAAATCAAGGAATATTTAGCAGAGGTGCCTGTGTGGGGGTCATTAGTTCTCTTGGACTTCATTAGTGTTCCAAGGAGCTCAATTTGGATCAATTAAAGCACCATCAGCACAGGGAAAAAGGGAAGTTTTGCTTCAGTGCCAAGGTCAGGTGAGTGCCCCTTGAGGAAGGTGCTTTGGCAGTGCTTGCACTCAAAATAAAGAGAATATTAAGAAATATAAAGAAATGCCATGGTTGGTATTGCATGGGAATTACAAAGGAATTAACTATGACATTTAACAGTCATTATTATGTTATTAATGTATTTGCTTTCATTAATGTATTTGGTTGATTGTAAGAAAATAATCAAAATATTTATTAATTTACTGGAAAACACTAGAAATTACCATTCTTACTTGTAATTACATCCACTGCAAGCTTGAGCCTTGAACAGCAAATAAATGCAGGAAGGGAAAAGATCCCTTTGAGCTGTACCTAAAAAAAAAAATTAAAAAAAATAGATTTATTCTGCTCTTTTGTGGTGCTCTGCAAATCAAGGGTTTATTACAAGTGCAACAGCAGCCACACATCTGGTGGCACAAAGCAATAAAGTTATTGGGAATCTGTCATACAAATGTTGATGGACACAGCAATTAATTAAACAGGGGCTTGTTGCTATTTATTAATTAATTCTTTGTGCCAATTGCACGCTGCTTGGAGTGATTTATTTCTCTTCCTTTGTAGACCCTTGGGCAGCCCTGAGTGCCCGGGGTGGGTGGGAATGTTGGATTTCCAGAGCTCTGCCCTGGCACTGCCAGGTGCCCTCTGGACTGTGCTTTGCCATCAGGAGCTGTTCCTCCTTGGTCCACTTGGGACCTGGAACCAGGAAAGGAATTCTGTTCTGGCAAACTCCATCTCTGTGTACAGTCCTCACTGGGGGAGATGCTGATGACATGGAGGGCTGGTAAAAACTAAAATTAAATCATAACTTTTCACACTGCTCTGAGTAAAATAGGCACTGAAATAACGTCACTTCTTTTGAACACTTCAAGTCATCTCTGCAGGGTTTCTCCTCTGGTATCAGCAGAACTGTAGGAGGGATATATTTTTCTAGAATGTTATGTTTTTATTAAACAATACATCCTGTTCTCTCTCAGTTCTGCCTCACTCAGGATCCACAGAGACCAGGTTGGGCAGCACAGAGGTTTGATTTTTCTGGTGGTGGCCAGTGATGGAGGACATGGTGGTGCCACCTGTTCTGCTGAAGGGCACATGGCACTCCTGGTCCCAGGGCAGTGCCAGGCTATGCAGAGCTGCTGAGGGGGCACAAGGGGTGCCCAGAGGGCACAGAACTGCTGAAGGGCAGGTGGCAATCGTGGTCCCAGGGCAGTGCCAGGCCATGCAGAGCTGCTGAGGTGGCACAAGGGATGCCCAGAGGGCACAGAACTGCTCCAGGCTGACCCATGTGGAAAGAAATGCTTTAATTGAAAATTTGCTGTCCAAAAGCCCGGGGTGGGAAGACTGACAGCTCTTTTACACAAGCTCCTCTTCCATAACTCCCTTCTTTGCTGGAGCAGCTGTCCCAAAACATTCCAATTGTCACCACACTACAGAGCTTTGGGTTAAAATTGCTCACATGTCAAGAGGGACACACTGACACAGCCTGGTGGTGGTCACAAAAACCTCCTTCCTTTCCTTCATCTTCTATTCATCAGTCCAGATCCAGGGACTGAAGAAAAGAAGTTGGAGTTTTTGTGTTTCTTCAGGGCCTGAGTGAAACAGCCCAGAATTATTGCAGAGAATATCCTGAGCTGGAAGAGATCCCAAAGTCCAGGGGTGAAACCCAAACCCATCATCCCTTGGACCCTTGTGCTGGGATTGGTACAAATGCTCATGAAGACTTTTAGCACTTCAAATTTATGCCAGCTGATGTTCACTACAAAGCAATTTATTTTTAGTTGTTTAGTTTGCAGAAATGAAACTCCAGGTGTACACACACATGTATTTAATGTAGAACCAATGAGTTATATGGTCTGGTTCTAAAGAACAAGGTGAAGCAGAGCTATCACAGCACAGGGAACATTCTCCCTCTTCTGATTTGACACTGATTTAATACTAAATTTGTGGTTTTACCTTGGAACAGAAACTGCAAAAATATCTCCCAAGTGAAGAAAAAGGCAAGAAGTTTATTGCTAAAATTTATTTTAGTGTTTAATCCTCTGACTTTGTCCTGACCTTTCTCCCACAGACCCCACTTGATTTCCTTCTCCACAGTGCTCATACCACAACGTGTCTATTATTAATATTAAACATGGACCTTTGGGCACTCAGAGAACCTCAGCAGATTTTATGGTTATCACCAAAGAGCTTAAACTGTTGTTTATCCACCCTTCCCAGACTATTTTTGCTGGTTTTTAATAGGAGGTTCAAGTTATATCTTACATTTCCCTCTTCATTTCCCCAGCCTGAGGTTGTAGGAACACCAGTAAGTCAGAACTCAGCCAGAGATGATTTGAAAGTCATTTCCCATCTTTCCCCCACACCCCCTCCCTATTTCAATTTCCATTTAGATGCAGTTAAATCCATAAAATAAAATAAAAAAAAGCTTCTAAAAACACTTAAAGTTTGTGGTAGCTGGTTGGAAATTTATACACTTGTCACCAAATCCGCAAACTTCACCAAGTTTCCCATTTACCTCCAGCCTGGTCTGAGTTAAGAAACATGTTTTCTATTGGAAGAACATTTTAAACAGAGCACAAGTGTTTTGTTTGGGGTTTTATTTGTTTACTTGTTCTGGACTATTCTGACTGCGGATCTATTTGGAGGCCAAGCACAAGTTTAATTACACTGTTTTACTACTAAAAAACTACAGGGGCAGATTCATGAACCAATTACCTCAATTGCCCTGTGGCTCCCTTTGGATTTAGTAAATACTTTCATTTTTTATCTGCTGCTTGTGCTGTAATGAAGCAGATGGATGTCAGTGCTCTGAACCAGTGGGTAATTTTCAGGCTGGGTTTTTTTTTTTTCCATTTTAGTCTCAGTAAACTAAGCAGGCAGAGCTGGTTGTCTGAACCACCAGCACATCTGTCAAGTTAAATGGATATTTTGGCATTGCAATGGCCACTTCCAAGTTTCCAGGCTGTGTATGAGCCACCAAATTATGTGAAGATTGGTAAAAGTTGGTCATCATCAGTGTTTAATGTGGCTCTTTTATTTGTAGCTAATTTTTTTTCCCCATATTTAATAGATTTTTAGTTAAATGATTTTCTCAGTTGAGTGGTAGGCAATAAGAGCAACACAAGAAAAAAAAAGTATGTTTAGTTGTTGTCCTTTGGTGTAATTTCTGGAGGTGGTGCCAACACCTTGAGCCCGTGGTGCCAACACCTTGAGCCCGTGGTGCCAACACCTTGAGCCTGTGGTGCCAACACCTTGAGCCTGTGGTGCCAACCTTCTCCCAACATTTTTATACAGGCAAACTGAAATCTAAGCAGAAGAGCTGCTTATTTCCTCTTGCCCAGTAATTTCTGCTCTTCCAGAGAAAAGAAATCAGCATTTCTGTAGGAAAATTATTTCGAGATTTGTTGCAGCTCTTTCATTAATAGAGGGAGCAACCTGCAAAACCTGCAATAAGGAAAATAAGAGTTTAGAGCAAACAGGTTTGGGGGATAATGTTGGCTCTGCTTGAGTAGGGGATTGGACAAGATGAAATCCAGAGCTGTTATGAACAACTGTGGATTTTTTTTTCCTTAGGAATGCAAATGATTCATCTCCTTAGAAATGGTCTGTGAGTTGGAGCTTGTTCAATGCACCAGTTCTACCCAAGGTGGAAACCAAACATGTGAAAGAGCCAA